>JAGWEN010001386.1:0-29531 GCA_018703685.1 Orius laevigatus | reverse complement strand
GGCGTCTGAAAGCACGAATGGAGTCCGACGAGGAACGGGTGATTTGAAGCGGTTTCGAAAACGTGCTTTTCAGTCTGAACCCAATCAATATCCTAAAAAAAAAACGAAAATCATTTCTCCACCATTTTTTTTTAACAAAAACAAACCTCATCGTCAGTCACTAGAGCTTTCTTAATAACCTTCATGGCGTAAACTCTTCTAGTTTTCTTTAATTCTACCATTAATACTTTAGCGTAAGAGCCTCTCCCGATGACTTTGATCAATTCGAAATCGGCTAAAGAATACTGCCGTTGAGATCCAGGCTCTAAGTTTTCGTCGGCTGTAAAATATCAAAGAATAAAATTTCAAAAATATACATTTTACGAATATCTTACGTTTTGATGGGTCTTCAATCGGGACCGAATCAGAAGTGAGGTCCATCGGAGGATCGGGGAATTCGTTGAGGTCTTTCGCATGGTCTGACGTCGGCGTACCTAAAAATGAACCAATTAATCTCTAAGAATTATCTTAAAAAACGAAAATTTTCCATCAAAAGCAGCATTTTAGCTGAAAATTGGAAATCTTTGGGGAAAACTAGTGTAATAAGGGTCCAAACCTCATGAAATGGGTTAAAAACTAGGTCCAAACCAGTCTAATAAGAACTCAAACCTCTTTAAACGGTCCAAACTAGGATTTTTTTTAAATTTAGCTCTTATTTTTACATTTTTGTATTATTAGAGACCCCTTGTCTCACCCCCCTGGGGGTAAGAGAGTATTAAACTAGTATTAAAAGGGTCCAAACCATAAAGGGGTCTAAACTGGTCTAGATAAGGGTCCATAACACATGAAAAGGGTAAAATCCAAAATAGTTTAATAAGGGTCCAAACCACAAGAAATGGGTCCAAACTAGTCTAGGTATTGAGGTTCCAAACCTGACTAAAGGGGCGCAAAAAACTTGAAAGGAGTCCAAACGAATCTAATCAGGGTCCAAAACAGTCTAAAAGGGGTCTGAACCACTAGGAAAGAATCTAAACTAGTCTAATGAGGGTCCAAACTAGTCCAAAAGGGGCCCAAACTACTTGGAAAGAGTCTAAACTGGTCTAAAAAGGGCCCAAACCACTTGAAATGAGTCCAAACTAGTCTAATAAGGGTCCAAACCAGTCTGAAAAGAGGGGCCTTACCACTTGGGAATAGTCTAACCTAGTCTAATAAGGGTCCAAACCAGTATAATAAGGGGCTCAAACTAGTCTAAAGAGGGTCCAAACCAGGCAAAAAGAGCCCAAACCACTTGAAATGAGTCGAAACTAAAGGGTCCAAACCAGTCTAAAAGGGGCCCCAACCACATAAAAATGAGTCCAAACTAGTCCAATAAGGGTCCAAACCAGTCTCAAATGGGCCTTACCACTTGGGAAGAGTCTAAATTAGTCTAATAAGCGTCCAAACCAGTATACAAGGAGTCTAAACTAGTCTAAAGAGGGTCCAAACCAGTCAAAAAGAGCCCAAAGCACTTGAAATGAGTCGAAACTAGTCTAAAAGGAGCCCAAACCACTTAGAATGAGCCCAAACTAGTCTTATAAGGGTCCAAACTAGTCTGAAATGGGCCTTACCACTTGGGAAGAGTCTAACCTAGTCTAATAAGGGTCCAAACCAGAAAACGAGGGGTCCAAACTAGTCTAAGGAGGGTCTAAACCAGTCAAAAAGGGCCCAAACCACTCGAAATGAGTCCAAACCAGTCTGAAAGGGGCCCAAACCAGTCTGGAAAGGGCCCTTACCAC
This sequence comes from Orius laevigatus, assembly GCA_018703685.1. Lineage (NCBI taxonomy): Eukaryota > Metazoa > Arthropoda > Insecta > Hemiptera > Anthocoridae > Orius > Orius laevigatus. The sequence continues at coordinate 27,777 of JAGWEN010001386.1, read as the reverse complement.
TTGGGAAGAGTCTAAAATAGACTAATAAGGGTCCAAACGAGTATAAAATGGGGTTCAAACTAGTCTAAAGAGGGTCCAAACCAATATAAAAGAGCCCAAACCACTTGAAATGAGTCCAAACTAAAAGGTCCAAACTAGTCTATAAGGGGCCCAAACCACTTAAAATGAGTCCAAACTAGTCTAATAAGAGTCCAAACTAGTCTAACAAGGGTCCAAACTAGTCTAATAAGGGCCCAAACCAATCTGAAATGGGCCTTACCACTTGGGAAGAGTCTAAACTAGTCTAATAAGCGTCCAGACTAGTCTAAGGAGGGTCTAAACCAGTCAAAAAGGGCCCAAACCACTTGAAATGAGTCCAAACCAGTCTGAAAGGGGCCCAAACAACATGATAGGGGGCCACACTTGTCTTATAAGGGTCCAAACCATAACATCAGCTTATCATAAGTAGCTTATTAAAAACGTTTGATGGAAAATTATTAGCATGCTTACTAATACTAGGTGCATCACCATTGGATTCGTCCTTGATGATCGGTTCGACGGCTTCATTGCTGCACGGCTTTTGAACGAGCTTGTGGCACTTTTTGTGCACTAACAACTTGCACTGGATACACTTAAATCCTTGACGTCCGAGGCCCCATATCCGATCTTGACAGAAAGCGCAAAACGCTCGCTAAAAACGATACATAAGTTTAAAAATAGAAACAATTTAAATAAAATCTAGAGCTATTACAGTCAGGAAATACTGGAAGAAAAAAACATTCATTAATCGCTTCAGAGGTTTTATCCAACAATGGCTATGAGAGAACAGTTTATCTAGTGAAAGTGAACTGGAAATTAGTGGGAGAGCCGCCTAAAGTTTCGACAAAGGCCACAATCTAAATTTTAATGAGATTATCAATGAAAAATGTGAACTTTTTGACATTTTTAGCAGATTTCCGTAGGAAAGTAGGCTATTGAGGAGGTCGTCACAGCGGCTCCCAGGCTAAAGGCATATATATTCGTGATCAGGAAGCTCTGGGGATCACGAATACATAGGGGGTTCCTTTCAGGTATATATATAGGTACACACACACACATATATATATATATATATTATATATATATATATATATATATATATATATATATATATATTTTAGCGGATTTTTTTTTGTAGCGAATTTTGGAGGATTTTTGAGGATTGTTGACAAGTAAACTTACCCTGTTGAATCTTTTAGCTTGAAATATGTGTCCATTGACTCGATATAATTTCCTCCACCTTCGAGCCCCTCTTCGGTAAATGCTTCCTAAAAAATTTTTAAATTAAATTTTTATTTTATTGATTATTTTGTAACTTACTGTCTTCTCCTTGACATGGCATCCCCGGAGCTGGTGGAACATTTGGAAAAACTGAAACAGATAAAAGGATTTATGAGTTTGATTAATTCATACGATTTTAGAATACGGTTAAACAAGTTTTCTGAAAACAAGTCAAGGAGGATGGCAATTAATGTGAAACCACGCTTGACTCTCAACTCAAACAAAAACGCTTTTAGTGCGGTTTACCTCCCTTTGAACCGGAAATTTGATTTTGAAACGTTTTAATTAATTATGTAGGTAGCGAGAACGATTACGTTCAGTGCTACAAAGGAGGAAAACAGAATTTTCCTCATGTTATCCCCTCATGTTTTCAGCATAACGTAAACTAAACGAAGGGGTGGTAGGAGGCAATAAGTTAGGGTACTAGGGGTAAAAGGGGTAGAGGGGGTAGTTTGGGAGAAAAAGTGAGAGTGAGAGTAGTAAAAAAGGTATTAGGGTAGGTAGTAGTACATAGTTGGGAATGTTAAGGTTAGTAGGGGTAGGAGATGTTAGGGCGTAGAAGGAGGGGTAGTGGGGGCCACACGTTGTGGGGATTTTAGGAACCTCAATGCGTTTTTCCTTCACTTAAAATTACCGATTTTTTCATTTTTCCCTCATGAGAGCCACCCTGAAAGTAACTTCGAAAAAATACTAGCGTTCGGAATTAACTATTAACGACACCAAAAGGATATTAAAAGAAATTAAGGAATGAAAAGCCTCCTTTATCTTTGTTTACCCAGAACTTACCCTCTCTTGAACTTTAACTCTCCTAAAAGTTTTATCGTTTTGCCTTCCTCAGTTTCTCAACGGAGGAAACCACCCTCAAATAACGGTGAGCTTTCTTACCCAGGGAAAGAAAAGAAAATACACAGCAAAATTCAGAAGGGGAAAAAAAATTACAAATTTAGGAAGAATTATTTGTCTAATTTATCACGCTATTCACAAAGTTGCATTTCAATCGATAGGAGCTTATTAATCACAGGTTCCCGATATTGGATTAGCCATGCACGAATTACCCTTCAGATCTACACTAGATATCCGCCAACGCTATTAATAACTAATCCAAATACAAAATTTAACGAAAATTACCTCAATTTGTCCCAGGAGTTCTAAATCGCCCATTTTCGTGGCGATCGAAAATAACGGGGGGAAAAGGCTTTGCTAAATATCACTATAACGATAGGTTTGGAAGTGATAAAGGGGGAAATACGGGTATTATGGATAGTTGTAGGGTAGTAGGGGTAGTTTAAGAGTAGTAAGGGTAGTGGGGCAGGAGGGGCTTTGGGGGTAGTGAGGGTAGTTCGGGGGTAGTATACCTAGGTTGGATAGTAAGCCTAATTGGGGGTAATATGGGTAGTTGGGGTACAATAGGTAGTTGGGTAATTCTGGTATTAAGAGTACCTAATAGGGTATTTGGCGGTAGTAAGGGTAGTTTGGGGGGTAGTAAGGGTAGTTTGGGGGTAGTAAGAGTAGTTTGGAGGCAGTAAGGGTATTTTGGGGGTAGAAAGGGTAGTTTGGGGGCAGTAAAGGTAGTTTGGAGGTAGTAAGGGTAGTTTGGGGTAGTAAGGGTAGTTTGGGGGTAGTAAGGGAAGTTTTGGGGTAGTAAGGCTAGTTTGGGAGTAGTGAGGGTATTTTGGGGGTAGTAAGGGTAGTTTGGGGGTAGTAAGGCTAGTTTGGAGGTAGTAAGGGTAGTTTGGGGGTAGTAAGGGTATTTTGGGGGTAGTAAGGGTAGTTTGGGGGTAGTAAGGGTAGTTTGGGGGTAGTAAGGGTATTTTGGGGGAGTAGGGTATTTGGGGGTAGTAGGGGTAGTTTTGGAGGTAGTAAGGGTAGTTTGGGGGTAGTAAGGCTAGTTTGGAGGTAGTAAGGGTAGTTTGGGGGTAGTAAGGGTAGTTTGGAGGTAGTAAGGGTAGTTTGGAGGTAGTAACGGTAGTTTGGGGGTAGTAAGGGTAGTTTGGGGGTAGTAAGGGTAGTTTGGGGTAGTAAGGGTAGTTTGGGGGTAGTAAGGGTAGTTTGGGGGTAGTAAGGGTAGTTTGGAGGTAGTAAGGGTAGTTTGGGGGTAGTAAGGCTAGTTTGGGAGTAGTGAGGGTATTTTGGGGGTAGTAAGGGTAGTTTGGGGGTAGTAAGGCTAGTTTGGAGGTAGTAAGGCTAGTTTGGATGTAGTAAGGGTAGTTTGGATGTAGTAAGGGTAGTTAGGGGGTAGTAAGGGTAGTTTGGGGGTAGTAAGGCTAGTTTGGGAGTAGTGAGGGTATTTTGGGGGTAGTAAGGCTAGTTTGGAGGTAGTAAGGGTAGTTTGGAGGTAGTAAGAGTAGTTAGGAGGTAGTAAGGCTATTTTGGAGATAGTAAGGGTAGTTTGGAGGTAGTAAGGGTAGTTGGGGTAGTAGGGGATATTAAGAATAGCTGGAGTATCAGGGGATATTAAGGGTCGTAGTAGCTTTTGAATTTTCAAAGATCTCGAAAAAGGGCTTTTCAGAAAGGGTTTAACTTGAAAAATCGGTTCAGCCATTTCTGAGCTATCTCGCTTTTAAGTTGGACAAGAAGTATCTCAATTCTGTCCAACTGGTTTCCCGGAATCCGTCCGTTTTTTAAACATCTAGAAATTATCATTAGATGATCGGAATGGTATGCAAATGAATGATTGGAAGCCCGATAAATTTCGCGTGACAAAACACACAATGGTAAAAACGAGAGGTTTCACTAATAAGGGACACACCCCTTCCCATATTTATGTTTTACGATTAGAATTCCGATTAAATTACTGAATATTTTTTATGGCGGATTTTTTTTTTTCCAATTCCTCCTCGGTGGGAGGTTAAAGCGATTATTCCAATCAACGTCAATTTGTAGATTCGCTTAGGGAAGGACTTCTTGCAGTCATCACTAATTGATTCAATCGAGCGGTGATTTAAAGCACGACCGCCCTTCATTTGAGCCCGAAATTCGTCCGGAAAGTCGATTCCGTCCAGAAGTTTCAGAAAACTTAAGGGCCCATCCATTTACCGCACATTTCGCCACCGAAAGTTTATTGTAAGAAGCGAGATTAGGAAGGACACCTAAAACTTATAATGTCTTTTATCTGGGTCAGACGCGAGGAGGGAATCGTAAATTAAACCGCCGGCCGGCACAGGCTCACTAATGCAAATAAAAGGAACGCTAGGGAAAATAAAAAAAGATAAATAAAACCTCCATTAATGAAGCTTCAAGTGCAATTTCGAGGACGATTTCGGGGCGAATAATGGACGACATGTGGGACTTGTTTGACTTTGTGAAAGGTTTGAATAAATAAGAGTGCGTGTATTGGAAGCATTTCCACGACCTGCACACACAAATTGCAATTTATCTCTTTGAGAGAAAATTGCGCATTACCGACTCTGCTTTGTGGATGGGTAAAAAAAGCCAAAACATTTCCTTTGTTTTTTTCATCACACAAAAAGCTTCCCTACTTTAGCTGAATTTCAGATTTTTGTTATAAACATTTATTTCCACTAAGTGGATTTGATTGCAGGAAATCTGACATATACAGGAATACTTCGATTCACAATCTAAAACCCTAAAATCTACCCAAATATTACTATTCCTTATCTAAAAATCCTAAAATCTACCCAAATACTTCGATTCCCCATCTAAAATCTACCAGAAGAATACGATTCCTTATCTAAAACCCTAAAATCTACACAAACATTGTGTGTTTTGTCACGCGAAATTTATCGGGCTTCCAATCATTCATTTGCATACCATTCCGATCATCTAATGATAATTTCTAGATGTTTAAAAAAACGGACGGATTCCGGGAAACCAGTTGGACAGAATTGAGATACTTCTTGTCCAACTTAAAAGCGCCCCTTTCTGGAAAGCCCTTTTCGAGATTTTTGAAAATTCAATGGTCCTGCAGTCCCCCCTCCTAACCCCAGGGGGGTGAGGCAATATTACTATTCCTTATCTAAAAATCCTAAAATCTACCCAAATACTTCGATTCCCCATCTAAAATCTACCAGAAGATTACGATTCCTTATCTAAAAACCCTAAAATCTACACAAATATTAGCTGAAAATCCTAAAATCTACCCAAATACTTCGATTCCCTATCTAAAACCCTAAAATCTACCAAATATTACTATTCCTTATCTAAAAATCCTAAAATCCACCCCAATACTTCGATTCCCTATCTAAAATCTACCAGAAGATTACGATTTCTTATCTAAAAACCCTAAAATCTACACAAATATTACTATTCCTTATCTAAAAATCCTAAAATCTACCCAAATACTTCGATTCCCTATCTAAACCCTAAAATCTACCCAAATATTACTATTCCTTATCTAAAAATCCTAAAATCTACCCAAATACTTCGATTCCCCATCTAAAATCTACCAGAAGAATACGATTCCTTATCTAAAAACCCTAAAATCTACACAAATATTACTATTCCTTATCTAAAAATCCTAAAATCTACCCAAATACTTCGATTCCCTATCTAAAACCCTAAAATCTACCCAAATATTACTATTCCTTATCTAAAAATCCTAAAATCTACCCAAATACTTCGATTCCCCATCTAAAATCTACCAGAAGATTACGATTTCTTATCTAAAAACCCTAAAATCTACACAAATATTACTATTCCTTATCTAAAAATCCTAAAATCTACCCAAATACTTCGATTCCCTATCTAAAACCCTAAAATCTACCCAAATATTACTATTCCTTATCTAAAAATCCTAAAATCTACCCAAATACTTCGATTCCCCATCTAAAATCTACCAGAAGAATACGATTCCTTATCTAAAACCCTAAAATCTACACAAACATTGTGTGTTTTGTCACGCGAAATTTATCGGGCTTCCAATCATTCATTTGCATACCATTCCGATCATCTAATGATAATTTCTAGATGTTTAAAAAAAACGGACGGATTCCGGGAAACCAGTTGGACAGAATTGAGATACTTCTTGTCCAACTTAAAAGCGCCCCTTTCTGGAAAGCCCTTTTCGAGATTTTTGAAAATTCAATGGTCCTGCAGTCCCCCCTCCTAACCCCAGGGGGGTGAGGCAATATTACTATTCCTTATCTAAAAATCCTAAATCTACCCAAATACTTCGATTCCCCATCTAAAATCTACCAGAAGATTACGATTCCTTATCTAAAAACCCTAAAATCTACACAAATATTAGCTGAAAATCCTAAAATCTACCCAAATACTTCGATTCCCTATCTAAAACCCTAAAATCTACCAAATATTACTATTCCTTATCTAAAAATCCTAAAATCCACCCCAATACTTCGATTCCCTATCTAAAATCTACCAGAAGATTACGATTCCTTATCTAAAAACCCTAAAATCTACACAAATATTACTATTCCTTATCTAAAAATCCTAAAATCCACCCAAATACTTCGATTCCCTATCTAAAACCCTAAAATCTACCAGAATATTACGATTCCTTATCTAAAAACCCTAAAATCTACCCAAATATTACTATTCCTTATCTAAAAATCCTAAAATCTACCCAAATACTTCGATTCCCCATCTAAAATCTACCAGAAGATTACGATTTCTTATCTAAAAACCCTAAAATCTACACAAATATTACTATTCCTTATCTAAAAATCCTAAAATCTACCCAAATACTTCGATTCCCTATCTAAAACCCTAAAATCTACCCAAATATTACTATTCCTTATCTAAAAATCCTAAAATCTACCCAAATACTTCGATTCCCCATCTAAAATCTACCAGAAGATTACGATTTCTTATCTAAAAACCCTAAAATCTACACAAATATTACTATTCCTTATCTAAAAATCCTAAAATCTACCCAAATACTTCGATTCCCTATCTAAAACCCTAAAATCTACCCAAATATTACTATTCCTTATCTAAAAATCCTAAAATCTACCCAAATACTTCGATTCCCCATCTAAAATCTACCAGAAGAATACGATTCCTTATCTAAAAACCCTAAAATCTACACAAATATTACTATTCCTTATCTAAAAATCCTAAAATCTACCCAAATACTTCGATTCCCTATCTAAAACCCTAAAATCTACCCAAATATTACTATTCCTTATCTAAAAACCCTAAAATCTACCCAAATACTTCGATTCCCCATCTAAAATCCACCAGAAGATTACGATTCCTTATCTAAAAACCCTAAAATCTACCCAAATATTACTATTCCTTATCTAAAAATCCTAAAATCTACCCAAATACTTCGATTCCCTATCTAAAACCCTAAAATCTACCAGAATATTACGATTCCTTATCTAAAAACCCTAAAATCTACCCAAATATTACTATTCCTTATATAAAAATCCTAAAATCTACCCAAATACTTCGATTCCCTATCTAAAACCCTAAAATCTACCCAAATATTACTATTCCTTATCTAAAAATCCTAAAATCCACCCAAATACTTCGATTCCCTATCTAAAATCTACCAGAAGATTACGATTCCTTATCTAAAAACCCTAAAATCTACACAAATATTACTATTCCTTATCTAAAAATCCTAAAATCCACCCAAATACTTCGATTCCCTATCTAAAACCCTAAAATCTACCAGAATATTACGATTCCTTATCTAAAAACCCTAAAATCTACCCAAATATTTCCATATGTAATAATCCTAAAATCTACCCAAATACTTCGATTCCCCATCTAAAATCCACCAGAAGATTACGATTCCTTATCTAAAAACCCTAAAATCTACCCAAATATTACTATTCCTTATCTAAAAATCCTAAAATCTACCCAAATACTTCGATTCCCTATCTAAAACCCTAAAATCTACCAGAATATTACGATTCCTTATCTAAAAACCCTAAAATCTACCCAAATATTACTATTCCTTATATAAAAATCCTAAAATCTACCCAAATACTTCGATTCCCTATCTAAAACCCTAAACTCTACACAAATATTACTATTCCTTATATAAAAATCCTAAAATCTACCCAAATACTTCGATTCCCTATCTAAAACCCTAAACTCTACACAAATATTACTATTCCTTATATAAAAATCCTAAAATCTACCCAAATACTTCGATTCCCTATCTAAAACCCTAAACTCTACACAAATATTACTATTCCTTATATAAAAATCCTAAAATCTACCCAAATACTTCGATTCCCTATCTAAAACCCTAAAATCTACCGATAACGAAGTTGGTTCGACTTATTGTGAGTAAAACACCGTTTGTTAGGGTTCCCTTAATCGAGTTATGATTTTTTAAAGATTTTTCACTACAAACACGTTTTTTTTTTTTTGTGTGTGTTTTTTTCCACATAAAACCGTCAATATCTTAAGTTCCCTTAATAATTTCAGATTTCCGGTGCCAGAAACGGAAAGCTCGTAAAATGAAACATTCAAAATAAGGGGGAAGATGGGCCATTAATAAATAAAAAAGTTAAAAAGCACATATTCGAACTATACGTTGCTTACGTTCCGAAAGACCAGAAAACGACTTAAAACTCGTAAAAGCTCCTGTTCCCAGCGAAAGCCATTATTCTGATTGGAATTCTTTATAAATGAATAGGGGAAGAGGGCGAAAAATATTCGCGAATGAGTTTCAGGAAAATGAAAAGCTAGACAGAGTAATCTTATTAACTGTTATTATTACTTAAGCCTACGAGTTCATAGCGGAGGCTTTAATTAGATTACTCAAAGCTCCTTTAACGAAATATCATTAAAAGCTAAAACAATAAGAAGCCACGGAGGTTGAGGACTCGCAGGGGATGTTGTTTTTCAGTAAATTTTCATCTTCATCTTTTGTGTTTTCAATCCAGAAATTTTAAAATTTGATGAAAAACGTCAATTAAAAGTCACCTATATGGTGAACACTAAAATCAATTAAGAAAAACGACAATTTTTACCTTCCAGAACGATAGAATCTGATACGAATTGGATATAAAAACTTACCTACGAGATCATAGGATCCTTTGGACGGTAAACAACCGAATAAAAAAATTCGAAATGCGTTCGGCATTTCGGAAATGAATAAAAGAATCCGATTCCAACGAAAGTTGAAATGGCACTGTTTTTGGTTAATTTTAAACAGACGTGAGATAAGATAGGCCAATGAAGGATAAGGAATAATAGACGGAGAGGTCTTGTTTTGGGGTCAAAGGTAAATCTATTAACTAAAAATAACTAAATAGACTTCAAGTTGAATGAACTTATCAAATTCAAACGATAATTAAATTAGATAGTAAGTATACCACAAAAAAAAAAAAAAAACCAGGAAATTTTGAGGGGAAAGTCGAGGAGGGTAGTAGAGGTGATTACCTACATGGGTGAAGGTATGGGGAGGTGGTGGAGGGTAGAGTAGGGATGTGAAGGAGGTTGAGAAAGTAATGGGAGAGTGGGGGGAGCAAAAAAAAATTCAATTTTTCAGAAGTAAAGAACGTTTTACCTCCGTTGTGTGCTTTAAAAAAATTAATGGGTGTTGAATAATTTTTTTTCTTGCATAATAGGGGGTTCTCACACGATTATTCGTAATTAATTTTCACACGAGATTAACACGTTGAACGATTTCTGGTGCAAAAATGGTTTGTGAAATGGGGCATCAATTAGATTTGTAAAAAAATATAAGTTTTTTTTTGTAATAGACGACATTTTTAGTTGAGAATTTATTTAAAATTTATTTCACGTTCATAACTAACGAGAGTGATTTCAATGCAGACGTTTTTCTGCCCCTCCCACTCTATTTTCTAAAGGACTCTCGGGGCGAGCAGATTAGCCGGAGATCCATCGTCTCTTCTAGGGGGAAATTGCGGGTCGATGACGTCACGACTCCGCAAAGGTCGGGGCTAATCCGCAAACCAGAAAAGCAAGAAATAAATAAAAAATATAAACCTACCCAGTAAATCTGTCGCTTTCACTATTTAAATGTTTTAAATATTTTATAAGCTTTCTTTTATTGAGAAAAATTTCGACCTGAGGAGGTCAAACTAATTTAGTTAGAGAAATGAAAACGAAAGACCGCAGTAAAAGGTCATACTCGTAGCAATACAGAAAAATGATAGCATAATGACACCTTGACAGGCTTTGAGATGTCAATGAACACACAAAAGATGATTTCAGAACAAAAATACTCGTCAATTTTAGGCTGAATGATAGAGAAAAGAAGATTTTTTTTAGCAAATCAAAGAGGTATCGACTGTAAAAGGGGTCCAAACTGAATTTATGGTGACTTGACATCTTTAGATGGGTCGAAATACATTAAAAATGCAACGAAAAGCTAAAAAAAATAAAAACAAACTAGGTATTATAATTGTAAAAAAAATACGATTACGATTATAATCAAGATTGTTGATGGTTTTCATCGAAAAATGGTTTACTCGACGAAATTGGTTTACTTTGGTAAATTGATTTTTAGCCGATTTCTGGAGGAAAGCAGGCTATTGGGGTCGGCCTCACGGAGGCTTTCGGCTTAGAGGCTTATATTTTGGTTTACCAGAGGAAATTGTTTATTGGTTTCCATGACAAAATGGTTTAGTCGATTTTAGGGAGAGAAAAAAATGGTTTAGGTACTTGGTTAGGATTGGTTATCATGTAAAATTGTATAAGTTTGTTTAAAAATGGTTTACTTGACGAAATTGGTTTACTTTGGTGTATTGATTTTTGGTTTACCAGAGGAAATTGTTTATTGGTTTCCATGACAAAATGGTTTAGTCGATTTTTGGGAGAAAAAATGGTTTAGGGGTTCTTAACTATTTTTCGAAATAGTTCAAAAGCTTCAAAAAGTACAAAATCTGCCCTGAAAAGTGGTTTATCTTTCATAAAGGCTTTTAAAAAAAATCTAACTAAAAAGGCTTTTATTATTATGGGGAAAAATGCCTTAATTTTTAACGCCCGAGTTATCCCGGAAAAACGAAAAGCGGACTTCTAAAAATATTTTTTGAACGAAAGTAGGCTAAACCTGCACGACTTCTAAGTCTTACGGGATTAATTGAAGGGGCCATTTCAAAGCTGGATGCGTTCGAAGAAAAGAGTTAAGTTGGTTTTTATTTAATTGAAAGGGTTTTCTGGCATAAAGCCATGTGGCTTTTGCCCTTTCGCCTTTTCTTACATTTAGGAGCGACCTTTAGAAATCCGAAACCCCCTCCTATCATCTTTTCTTTTTTTATAATAAATAAAACGACAGAAAATCCTTCGGAGAACATCCTTTAGCGAGTGAAAAAGAGGAGTGAATTAAGGTTCGGCAATAGGTCAGGGGAACGAAGAATTAGATTGCGAAGGGAAACGTGAGGAAACTTGGCGAGATAAAGCCACCATCGTACCCACCCGCCTCTCGCCATCCCTTTTCAGATTTATGGCCCGACAAGTCCAATACTCCGGACACCGATGCTTCTCACGTTTCGACGACAGTCAGAATACCAAAAGACATACATTAATAATTTTTATGATACGAGAAACCATAAAGAATAGACCCGAAAGTTGGTAAATCAAATTGGAATGGACTTACGTGGAAGTTAAAATCGTATAACATTCTCTTAGCTTCGAACAATATTTGAGTGTCCTGGGGACCTGGCGAGCCAGATATAGTGGACCAGATCTGCCAGACTTTTGACCAAAGAAAAAAATGATCCAAGTAAAACCCTCTTAAATTTTAGCGAGGAATCGATTGGCATCAATAACTTTTGGATTTGACATACAGGGTGCTCCAGAGCGACTGTAACTTCGTTATTTCATATGCCAAAGTTATGTTTTGATGATGGAATTCGATTCTACGCTTCATTTCCAATAAAGTTTACTTATATCACTTTTTCGATAGGGCCAAACGTTCCGGAGCTAAATGCCACTTGACATGACCATCGTAACTCCTGAACGTTTGGTCCTATCAAAAAAGTGTTTTAAGTAAAATTTAATGGAAATGAAGCGTAGAATCGGTTTCCATCGTCAAAACATAAGGTTGGTATATGAAATAACGAAGTTAGGATGGCTCTAGAGCACAGTGTATGTCGAATCCCTAAGTTATTGACGCCAATCGATTCCTCGCTAAAATTTAAGGGGGGTTTACTTGGGTACTTTTTTCGTCAGGTCAAAAGTCTGCAGATATTTGGCTGGTACACTCTCATGCCTTATATATACTCCATAATAATAAATAAATCTTATAATCGATAAGGAAGTTTAAATAAAGTGGAACGTTCGGCTTTTTTAAGAGGAAATCAATCTCAGGCGTGTCCGCGCACGGTACATGACATCAAATGTTTGATTTGAAAAGAGAGGAATCGCCTTTTCTAAAGACTCATCCTAGTGTGAGGATCCCATCACCCTTTCTGAGCGGAGCGATCCGACATAGCCGTCGGCTTTTCCCCCTTCAGGCTTCCCGAACCGTCGAAATTGCCTTCTTCAACATTCCATACGCTTTTCAAACTGCATTACGTAAAATAAAATTTACCTTTCCATTCGAAAACTTGTTTGGGGAAAAACTTCCCTCAGGAACATTTTAAAATTAATGAAAGAGTTTAAAAGTCGTAGATGGGAGGATGAAAAACGTTTTTCCGCCTGAGGAACCCGAAATTTCACGGACGTTTAAATATGAAAACAGGGAAAAGACCCAGGAAGGACAAAATATTCCAAACCGAAAATCTTTTCGTAGAATATCGTGTAGATATAATACACGAGCTTTTGATAGCATGATTACAAGGTTTGCGTGAGCAGGTCAAAAAATACGAGCTTAAAAAAAACGGCGCATATATTAAAAAAAAAAGTTTTGGCACATTTCTCGTCCCATTTTTCAACTCGACTTTAAAACTTGGAGAGTTTCCAAAGGAAAAAGTGAAAAGCAAGAGGACTTCCTTTCCGCCAGCACCGCTTTCTGAAGTGACAATGGCTCTAATTACTTGTCAAAGTCTAAAAAATAAAAAGTTATCGAGGTCGAAAAGATAAGAAAAATCTTTTAATTTACTTTCGATTGCAACAAAGAATCGGGGATTTGCACCAAAAATTGGATAATGTTGCATGTTTGGGCGAGATTTTGAAAAATTGGGCTCCATTAAGATTATTCCAACTAGAAAATAAGACGTGCAAGTTGCAACCTTGATAGAAAGCATGTTTACACACAAAAAAGTTCCAAAAAATAAGCCCAACGTGGTTCCCTTTGGGTCCAAACCAGACTAAATTGGTCCAAACCACATAATACGGGTCCAAGCCACTTTAAAAAGAGGTCCAAACCGCTTGAAAAGTAGCCCAAACCTTTGTAGGGATCCAAATCAGTAAAAAAGAGGGTCCAAACTGGTATAAAAGAAGTCCAAACCAGTATAAAGAAGCCCAAACCATTCTGTTAGGGGTCCAAACCAGTATAAAGGGGCCCAAACCACTTGAAAAGTAGCCCAAACCATTCTATTGGAGGTCTAAACCAGTATAAAGGGGCCCAAATCAATTGGAAGATGGCCCAAACCATTCTAATGGGGGTAAAAACCAGTATAAAGGGGCCCAAATCACTTGAATAGTGGCCCAAACCATTATATTGGGGGTCCAAACCTGTATAAAGAGCCCAAATCAATTGAAAAGTGGTCCAAACCATTGTATTGGGAGTCCAAACCAGTATAAAGGGGTCCAAACCACTTGAAAAGTGGCCCAAACCTTTATGGGAATAAAATGAGTATTAAAAAAGGGTCCAAACTAGTATAAAAGAAGTCCAAACCACTTGAAAAGTGTTCCAAACCATTATATTGGGGGTCCAAACCAGTATAGAGGGGCCCAAATCAACTGAAAAGTGGCCCAAACCATTATATTGGGAGTCCAAACCAGTATAAAGGGGTCCAAACCACTTGAAAAGTGTCCCGAACCTTAATAGATATCCAAATGAGTATAAAGAAGTCCAAACCAGTATAAAGGGGCCCAAATCACATGAAAAGTAGTCCAAATCATTCTATTGTGGGTCCAAACCAGTCTGAAGGGGCCCAAACTACTTGAAAAGTGGTGAATGGGGATAAAATGAGTAAGTATAAAAGAGGGTCCAAACTAGTATAAAAAAAGTCCAAACCACTTCAAAAGAGATACAAATCAGTATAAAACGTGTCCAAACGGGGCCCAAACTAGTATAAAGAAAGCCTAAACTACTTGAAAAGAGGTCCAAACCATTTAAGAGGTCCAAACCAGGTAAAAGGAGTGAAACCCAAGGGTCCAAAACAGTAAAAAAGGGGTTTCAACCACATAAATCGCTTATAAATGAGGGCAATGCTAATCTAAAAGAAGTCCAACCCAATCAAAAAGTAACTTCCTGATTTTTCTCGAACATAACTTTAAAAAATGCACAAAAGTTAATGAAATAAGATGTATTATGAAATTTTTATTGAATATTCGTCGACAATAAAAAAAACTTTTCACACATCTCGAGGGAATGACTAGAACGGAAATTGTATTCGGCACCCCATTGTGGCTGGGGTGCGATAAAAGCGTGTTTACGGCAACTCGGGGGAAAAAACTCGGGACGTATGACGCACAAAGGAACAACGGCGATTCCAACGTTTCAAAAGCGCCTCAAAATAAATTTGCGGGCTAAGTTTCAGGGGAAAAGCCCTGAGAACTTGAGAAGAGAAAGGCCCACCCGTAAGCTCGTAAGCTCCTTAGCGGGTTTTGTTTGTTCGAGACTTCGTTGCAAGGCTTTTGTAATCCTCACGCTTAAAAGCCGATTTTTAGTCTAATTTTTACCGGCCGAAAAATGCTCATTGAATTTCCCATGTATGTCTTGGCATTCAACACTGGGAACACTGCCAGCAAAACTAACTTGAGGGCAAAAAGCAATCCAAAACTGGGTGAAAATATTGAAAGATATCAAGAGTTCAAGGTGGTTCGAAATTTATGAAACTCCACGAAGGTCTCACCCTCTTATAAATGGATTAAGGCAATAAATGTAGACCCCGGGAGTTTATAGAGGCAATATAATTGACGAGCCTCTTACTCGTTTAGTGTTGTACCCAGGATATTGATCAAGCAGATTCCCCTCCTTTCCGACCCAAACACAATTCATCTGAAAAAGACGTTATTTCCAAAGATAAAAACTAAAAACCGTCGAGGGATAGCAACAGGTTAATTAACGAATCGGTTTTCCCCCCTTCTCCCTACGGTGAATAATGAAACGGAAGAGGAACGGCCGAAAACAATGTTAGTAGGTGCGGTAGGATCAATAGGATGCTGAGAAACCCCAGGTGGATATGTCCAGCCTTAACATGTCATACAATATGTTCCACTTAAGGATCCGGAGGACGCTAATGGGGTTAAACCGACCTAAATACATAATGTTTTCCCTACTAGCGTAAACAAGACGGTTCAACCGACACGTTTTAAACACTAAATTATTTTTTAGGTCGGATTCGAAAAAGGGTTTAGTATTCCGTCCCCTTTCGCAGGAGGAACTTCTCGGGTGAAAAATGGCACTCAGGGGCGGCTCCTAATCTCAAGTCCTCCTTCCAACTTCGAGAAACATTTCGTCCTTCACTATAAGATAGTAGAATTGATTTTAAATCTTAAAATTGAGTAGAAAAACGTCAATGTATCCTTCCAATAATGCCCAAAGCAATAAAAACCGGGCAAAAAATTGGGAAGAAACGTCTTTTTTCGTCCATAAACCCAAATAATAGCCGAAAAGGACACTCGAGATATTTCATTTTGAGTTGAAAAAACGCGTCTGCTATTCAGAAATCAAAGACGTTCTTCGATGTTTCAATATAAACCTCCCGAAGGATGGACAAAGGAGGACTTTCGAATACAAAAGGAAGAATAGGCACGGAGGTGGATTCTGGACAATATAAATTCCTTTCCAATTTCACACAATATTGGAACCAAAATCATTCCAGATGAAAGTACTTCTATGGCGATGTAACTCCTCGCGCTTCTCGATAGTTGATTTTAAATGGAAATTGAATTCTCTACAACGTTTACTTAGTACACTTTTTGGATTAGGTAACGCCTTCCCCGTTTTTTCCGACGTTTCTAAAATCTGACTTTTTTCATAGGAAAAACTCCCGCTTTTTTGTCGCCTCGTAGCTCAGAAACCTTTGGTCCTACAAAAAATCTTAGTAAATCAAATCTGTAGCAAATTTTATAAGCTTTATTTTTATTTTGTTTTTATTATTTTTTGAAATTTCAATTTTTGAATGAAATTTTTTTTTAATTTTTGAAATTTACCCCCACCCCCGCCTATTGATCGTTAATTGCTTTTTGAGAGTTGTTTTTTAAAGGTAATTAAATTCTCTACAACTTTTATTAAGTACACTTTTTTGATTAGATTACGTCTTCTGTCTTTTAGAGGTCAAAATATAAAATCCCGGTTTTTTTGCGACCTCGTAGCTCAGATACGTTTGGTCCAATGAAAAAATCATATTAGCTCAAAATTATAGCAAATTTAACTATCTTTAATTTTGTACTAAAAATTATTTCACCTACGACTAACGGTTTTCGAGATAATGCAGAAAAAAGAAAAAAAAATCATCTTAAAAACGCTCCAGACGCCAAAGCTCACGGGTTGGGGACTTTTTTGTGGAATATTGCAGGAAATTTAAATCTGTTGATGATTCTAAAAAAAAGCTTTTTTAATTACCTTCTTTCTTAGAACAAGACCTGCTAATTTAATTATGTCAAGAGCTAACTTAAGCCTCGAGTCAAAACCAGGATTGATCCGGAATTCCGCTCTTCAGTATTAACTCGGCAAGTATCGATCACTTTCCATTTTCCCCCTTAGCCAACAGAATTTTTATTTTGTTCATTCATCATTTTATTATCGATCATTAAAACAAAAGACATAAAAAGTTTAATAGTCCGGGAAAAGAAAACCTTTTCTTGAAATGAATTTCGAAAATAAAAAAGGGGAGAAAAAATTAATCCGAGTCGTTGACGTCTTATTTGGTATTCCGAGAGGGGATGTACAATGCTAGAATGACCCTTCCATCAACTTGTAGTAAACAAACCGCCGTTAACAAGTCGCCGTTTATTTATGAAAGCTGCTCAAGCATTGTTTCAGTTGAACTGGCATTAAGCCAGAGAATTCGAGAGGACGAAAAAAAAAAGCTGTTATCACCAATTAGGAGAAAGGCGTGAAGGGAAGAGGGTGTGTATGACAGCCTTAATAGGGCTGACCCTTAGAATAGAGTTACCGTGGCGAAGGTTCGCTGGATTCATTAAACATAAGGGTCGGAAACTGAGATTGATTAGTGTTTATTAAGGGAAAAGTGTCGTCCGCAGGGATAATATCTAAATCATAGGGAGAACCCTTTTAATAGGGACAAACAGATAAGCGATCACCCTCCATCCACCACGAGATAACTCAATGAATAATACATTTTAGAACGAAAATATCGATAAATCATTTAATAAGACTTTTAGAAATCTCTTTCGGTACGAGTCCCAAAAGGCCTGTCTGCGGTGAAAAACCTGAGTGTCCCTGACTACTGTAAATATTTTAAGAGGTAAAAGGGATGATGGTAAACTTTAAGGAAAGACTCGAGAAAAAAACTTTCTAACCTAAACTCCATCAGGAGTGTTGAATGAAAGCTTTCATTAAAAACAAGAGAGAAAATACTATCTTGGAGTCCATCCCATGGAGCATCCCCCAAAACTCTCCTCTTGCAACAAACAAAAAAACTCACGCCTATTATTCAGGAATTCTCGAAAGCAAGAAGTAGGTTCAAATCCCACATGGTGTTGACTCTTTTTCTGATGAATCACCAGAGTTTTCGCTAATATCTATTATATTCGATAACTCTATCCGAAAGGAAATTTAATCCTCTACAACTTTTATTTTATTACTTTTTCTTCTCCGAATCACTCCATTCGAGATAATTTAAAAAAACTCTTTCATATTACAGCCGGTCATTTGGGCTTGATGCTGTCACGAGGTTTGTGTTCAGATGGTTGGAATGTGAAGCGAAAGCCCATTTCAAAAAACGCAGAATCTAGAATTGATAACAGGATGTTTGTAAATATTTAGGGTTCTTAGGCTTCCGGGACATACATTTTCTGGTTTCACAAGAGTAAAATATTAAAAGGGATGATGAATAACTGATCGGGGACGACAGGATTATCTGCATAATAAATGAGGTCATTTCAATAGGGGATGCTAGATAAAAATAAGTACCTGTGGCGTAGGTAGGTTCTTCTTCTTCGTCGGAGGGGGAAAGATCATGTACTTGGCATTGGTTGTGGTGAACAAGAGCTGAGGATTGGTGCATGACGCATTCGTGTCTTGGTATCGCAGGAGGAGGAGGTAGGCCTGAGGGTCCCGGAGGCGGAAGCGAGAAAGGCGCTCTGGGTCCGGCGTTCGAAAGGACGTGAGCGACCGCTGTTCCCGGCCCGCTGAACTCGATATCAGCGAGGGAAGGCCTCCTCGACATAGGCGGCGGGTACTCCTCATCTATGAGATAGTCTTCGTCCGGATCCGGTGTTACATTCTGCACGGCCGTACCCCTCCTCGGCGATCTCCCTCGGTCCTGAACTGAGCTCGCACTCCAGTAACCCCACGCCATCTCACATATCACCCCGCTAACACAACATATCACTGAACCATCGCTAGCGAACACCATTCAAGTGACCAAACAAAAAGATGAAACCCGTCTGGTGCAATCAATTCACAAATTAATCCCAGTCCTCCTACTAATTGGATCTAATTTACGGCTCAGCCGCTACCATCTCACATGTCTCCTAATTCAATTTGCATTTCCGATTTTATATTAAAAATATCCGCTTATTTCCGCCCTATGTACAACCCTCTTTACATCCATATATAGGCCCACTTAGTCCAGTCAATCTAAGCCCAAAAAGGCTAAATAAAAGAAATAAATAAGGTATTTTGTTTCTCTACAGAAATGTGTAGGGATTGGTCCCCTGATTAACCAAAAAAAGTCCATAACCGAAACCCGTGCGCTTTGGCGTCAAGAGCGTTTTTAAGGTGATTTTTTTTTTTCGTTTTTTCGCAAATATCTCGAAAACCGTAGGTCGTAGGTGAAATTATTTTTAGTACAAAATTAAAGATTTTTAAATTTGCTACGATTTTGAGCTAATACAATTTTTTGTAGGACCAAACCTATCTGAGGTACGAGGTGGAAAAAAAACGGGGTTTTCTATTTTGACCTTCAATTAACGATCAACAAGTAGGGGTGGGGGTAAATTTAAACATATTTAACTCCAGAAGGACCTAGCTCAGATACATTTGGTCCTACAAAAAATTGTATTAGCTCAAAATTATAGCAAATTCAAAAATCTTTAATTTTGTACTAAAAATTATTTCTCCTACGACCTACGGTTTTCGAGATATTGGCGAAAAAACGAAAAAAAAAATTTTTTTTTTTGTAATCAGGGGACCAACCCCTACACATTTCCGAAGAGAAACAAAATATCTTATTTTTTTCCACCCCCAGGCTTAGATTGACTGGACTACACTATACATTTCCAAGGAAAAACCGAAAATATGTAGAACAACTAGATGAAGTGTAAACAAGAAGGTTAGGACTAGAGACTAATGAACACTAGCGAGTTGGGCCCTTATCACTAATTACAAAGTACACCTACCTCGCGATTAACATATCTAACAGCCTAACCAGATATTTTTAGCTCAACGTTTTAAAAATACAAGATTTTAACTCGTTTTTCTTACGAATTCAGTCACTTTTGTGCCCTCCAGATAGAAAGGTCGAGGGATGAAAAGGAAATGCCTAACGAGAAACCTAATAAAGAGACGGAAACTCGGGCCTGGAGGACGGAGATTAAAAGCCGCGGTGTAGGACTGACCATGTGGAAAATCTAATTACACCACTTTGAGTTTTACTGATAGGTAACCCCTATTGATTAGCTATTTGCATAGACAAGAATAGACAACCTCCAAAATAGAAACGATTCTTCCCCCTCAAATAAAACAAATCATTGATAACTGGGTAGCATAACCTGAGAAATGGTGGGTAAGAGAATAACTTCCACCCCATAACCTACCTACAAACAGGTTTCATCTTTTTCACCCTTGACTTGAATATTTAACGATACCGCCTGTAAAAATGATAACGCTTTCATATAAATTGTCCATTTTTCTTGTCTTTCTTATAAAACAATGAAATCAAACATAAAGAAAATGAAAGGTTTTAGCAATTTTAAAAAAATCTAAAATTCAGCAATAAAATTTAGGAGTAGGCATAATGGCTAACAAGAAAAATCGCAGGCAAGTGAAAGGGAGGATTTTTTCCCTCATTTTGGGGGCTCTGAGGCGGTTTATTGATCACTTGAATAGGGTGGACGATAGCGAAGATGAATTTATGAAAATATATTGCTAACTAGAAGCATATATACCTGTTGAGGCGGATATAAGAAGGTGGGGCGAAATCGGTAAGGTACACAGTGCAAAGGCTGAAAGACTACTGCGGCAGACCCACCCCTGGCGGGCGGCGCGCGCAACCCCCACAACTGCCCCAGTTACCTAACAGGCCTTGACCCTAACAACAACATATAATACAATCCAACACCTATTGATTCAACAAGAAGATTTTTAAACAATATATATCAAATTTGAAGTTTTTAAGGCTTGCGGTAAGGAACCAAAAGATTGACCGTAAATCTGTGCGAAAACGTTTTCGATGACCTTTTCGAAAAAATTTAAAAAATGGGAAAAATTGTACCCCTGGTGGGACTCGAACCCACAATCCCCGGTTTAGGAGACCGATGCCGTATCCATTAGGCCACAGGGGCTTGCGGATCAGGGCGCCTGCTTCCAGACATTTCAACCCTTTTCGCCCCCTCCCTTCCTAAAAGGATTTCCAGGTGTGCACGAGGGGATAATTCGCGAATTCTCGTGACGAAAAATCCACTTCTGTATTATACTCCCATATCTAAGATTTGTTGGACGGAAAAAAAGCTATCTCTATGCAAATTGACATGAAGTGCTCAAAACGTCATCTTCCAGATTTACATAAGCATAACTAGGAAGGTTTTAGCCAGATTTCGGAGTTATAAGGTGGAAAGAAGGTGGAAGAGACGTCAACGAAACATTTGAGATGGATTTTACCTGTTCGGGAATGTTAAAAAACGGAAAAGCGAGAAGTAACTGACACGCCATAGTAAACATTTCAAAACGACAACACTCATTAGCAAAAAGATCTTTTGTCCTAAACTTTCGCGACTTAACTCTTTCATAAAGAGAAAGGGGGGATTATCGCTGTCATTTACACCGACGGAATTTCCTCTTCGTATACACACATTCTCAAACGTGCTCTTTTGTTTGCATCCCATTTCGGGAGAGAACTTAAAACTCTTTTTGAAAATTTTAAGCCTCACTTTACATGTTCGACGTTTCACAAGATGAAACTACTTCGCAATTGCTACTGTATAGGGTGAGTTTTTCACTCTTTTTGTGTTGGAGATGTAAAGAGATTTAAAAAGCAGAAACGTATAGCCCAGGCTATAATGTCGAAATTTTGGCACATATTGCAAGTTTTTGCTTATATCTCCAAAACTATGCGTTTCAGCGACTTGACCACTTAGTACAAAATTAAAGCTCATAAAATTTGCTAAAAATCCATTATTCATTTATCTAATTCGGACCATCCGTTTGGCAGTTATCGATGGTCAAAGTAGTACACAATGCTCTTTTATAAAGTCAAGAAAAAAAGCCCCTGAAGAGATTTACGTCGTCCGAGCTAAGATATCTCGAGGAAGGCTTTACGAATGTTCATTTTTAAAAGCTCATGTCTTACCTTTTAGTATAACGTGGGAATAGAACGACTTACCTGAAACATAAGAGAACATTCTTTTAAGACATTTCGTACAAATTTGAGAGAAAAAAAAAGTTATAAAAGGACGAACACAAAAGGCTGCAAAGATTTAAATAAAAGCACGTACAAGGGCAAAAACGTGGAAAAGGAAATTTAAGTATAAACAGAGAATGAAAACAATAAAATTGAACAACAAAAAATATTGGCTTATAAACGCTCTTGAAGAGAAATTTCAAAGAGTTCAGAAGAAAAAGAAGCTTACAGCAAAAATAAAACCTTAGGAACAAAAACAAAATTAATTATGAAACAAAAAAAATCGTTGCATCGGCCGGGAATCGAACCCGGGCCGCCCGCGTGGCAGGCGAGCATTCTACCACTGAACCACCGATGCTTCTGCCTCAACGACGATCTACGCCAAAAGTGAGAGTCTGACATCAACGAAATTCGACACTGACATCGAAAATTATTGGAAGCTTATGGTGACTCACTGAAGGCCATCAATTCCCGCTAATTTATTGCCGCTTACCTCTTTTCCGAAAGTGGAAAATAATTCAGACATTAAAATTTCAAAAGCCAGAACGAAGGTATCGATATCGCGGGGAGGCGATTAAGGATTTCCAACCCATATTTCACCCGACTACGTAGGGAAATAACCTGGGCCTGAATTTATGCCGAGTAATCTTTCAATATTTTACCAACGGAGGGTGAGTAGTAATAACGTCTTCTGCTGAGTTCGAAAATATCAGAAAGATCAAAAAAAGAGGTCTAATTGAAAAATCGGTTGAGTTATTCAGGAGCTACAAGAGGAGTTAATAAGAAAATACCTTGTTTCTTAAGAAAAATTGTTGTACTATCGTCGAAGAAGCGCAGAACGGCCTACGCTCGTCCTCGTCCCTCCTTTCGGACCCAGTGAGCGAATAGCTGATAATCCCCTCACTTATAATGCGTTCACTGACACGTAAAAGATTATCCAATATTTCAGCGAGACGCCCACCAGTCCGAGTAGATTCTCGCATATTAGGGTCTTTAAGTTTCGAGTTTCAAGGTTTAGCGGGAAATCATAGAACTTCATGCTCTAGTGGTGTTTTTCAAAGTCGATTAAAATCCAAGACTTTATCTCGTGTTCGCCAACTACTTAAACTTCGAAAGATAACGTTGTAATTTACAATGAAATATAACTCTACGACTTGGATACAAAACAATGACTACATTCGATATGTGCTAACGTTTAAGACCATTTTTGAGGCTAAAGGAGTCATTTGGGCAAATTTTTGCATTTATTAACTTTTGTAGATCTTGAAAAGAGCTTTCTTTTGGTATAAGTATCGCTGAAATTGGTCAATAATTGCGGAAGTTACGGACGTTTAAACGTGGGACCAAGTGTCTACAACTCTGTTCACACCCCCAAAACTAAATACCCAAAGAAGGGTAGAAACCCAGTTCCTGACACTTTGGTTTCCACAAAAAAATCAAAACTAGGGTCTCAAACTCAACTTCAATCACCAAATTGGTCCCTCAATCTTCCGTTTTTAGCGGATTCCCGGAGGAAAGCAGGCTATTGGGGCCGGCCTCACGGCGGCTTTCGGCTTAGAGGCTTATATATTCGTGATCAGGACGATCTCCTGATCACGAAAATATTTGAGATATTTGATCCAAAAAGAATGTTATCGAATTTTTGACGAAAAGACAAGTTCGGATATCTTGATCCCATGAAAAGGTCATGGAAAAACTTTTTCTTTTCACAAAACTTTTCCTATTTTTGGCCTAAAGCCATAACCCCCTTCAACTTATTGTTTTATATATTTTTGTCCGAAGAAAAATCGATAATTAAAATGATTGCCAATTCGTAAACCGACGAGATCATTTTTCGTAGATGGAAATGGGGAAATAAAGAGCTAAAAAGAATACAGAGGTTGGAGGCCATAAAGCCTTTGAATTATACTCGTATTTTAAAACAGAAAGGATGAAAGGCGTAAGAGGAAATATGACAAGATGAAGGGCTATTTTATAACACAATGGGGAAGTTTATACATAACACATTTTCACTCTTTTTTAGGGGGGCGTAAGAAGAATGGCCCAAAAAGTTCTAATCTAAGTTAAATTAAGATGTAGTGTTAAAAACGTAGATCTATCATTTAGAGGTGTACCTACACGAATGTGAGACCAATACCAGGTTTTCGGATGATAAATCGAGGCTGTTCAGTACTTGCTCCATTGGGAGTCATTTTAAGTCTTATAAAGGGGCGTTGAACTAAAAGATGATATAAATTATGTAGGACTACGGTTAAGAGACACAATGAACGATGTCGCTTTAGTAAAGTTGGCGAGTCTTTGTTAGGGTTCACAAAATGAGCAAAACCAATAGATAGAGAGCCAGCGACATATTTACTTAACCGGAAACATAAGCTACGACCTTTAATCGACAGGACTTTACCTACTGATAGATGAATCGACCGTCAGTCGGTCCAGATCCGGGGAGCATCATGCCCAATTCTGACCTAAAGTGGCCAAATTGAGGGGTCATTTAACCGGAAGAACATACACCTGAAATTACGTGGATCGTTTGGATTTTGTGTGCTGAGTTCAAAATAATCGACTGACGGTCGAATTTGGGGGAAACTGACGGTTATACAGGGTGCTAAGTTAGTGAATGGGCATGGAATTTAACCGAAGAACATACGGACCGACTTCGCTAAATGGTCCAGTACGCCACCCAAATGACGAATATGACACGACTGACGATGTACTGGGGGGAATTCGCACAAAACTGACTGCCATTTTGAATTTTCGGTTAAACAAACTTAACCGAAGAACATACACCTGAAATCACCTTCATCGATGGATTTTATGTGCTGAGTTCAAAAATAATCGCTGACGGTCGAGTTTGGGGAACTGACGATTATACAGGGTGCTAAAGTTAGTGAAATTTGAAAAACGGTCGCTATTTTCAAAAATACCACAATTTACCAGACAAAATGCTCCTACGGGGGAACCATGACTCCTAGCAAGGCCGGACATGACTCATTTCAATAGTAATTAAATTACAAACAATAAGTATTAAGAGCCAAATTTCCCTATCTTTTATGGTTTGGATGTGGTAAGGCTTTGAATTTTGAAAAATGGTCGCTATTATCAAAAATGTCACAATTTACGAGGCATTAATTGCTCCTACTGGGGCATCATGAGTCCAAGCAAGACCAGACATGTCTCATTTTAAAGGTAATTAAATTATGAAGAATAAATAATAAGAGCCAAATTCCGCTGATTTTTATAGTTTGGATGAGGCAAGGCTTTGAACTTTGAAGAATGGGCGCCATTATCAAAAATGACAACATTTACCTTACTATTATTGATCCTACGGAGGAACCATGAATCCTAGCAAGACCGGACATGACTCATTTTAAAGGTAATTAAATTACGAACAATAAATAATAAGAGACAAATTTCGCTATCTTTTATGGTTTGGATGTGGCAAGGCTTTGAACTTTGAAGAATGGTCGCCTTTATCAAAAATGACACAATATTTACCATACTACAATATTATTGCTCCTATGGGGGAACCATGCCACCTACCAAGACCGGACATGACTCATTTTAAAGCTAATTAAATTACGAAGAATAAGTACTAAGGGTCAAATTGGGCTATCTTATGTGGATCAAAGTGCAAGCTGTGTATTTAGTGGAACAACACATTCGCGACCTAGACAACGGAAGTTATGTCTTTGTTGGCCATGTCGAAACCATTAAGGATAGCGAAATTAGACCCTCACTATTTTCAAATTCAAATTCAAATTCAAAATAATTTTATTTCTGCTGTACATACATATATAATACAAAAATTTACATTTACACATATAATATTTATAGTGAAATATGTACAAGCAGCAGCTTGCCAAAGAATAATACTTGTGTGGCAAGCTGGATAGAAAATTACAGCATTAATATTGAACATAAAAATTTAAAATAAATAAAAAATTTACGGATTTCTCGGAAAGAAAATACAATAGTAAATAATTTTAATACATATAGAAAAAAAGAAAAAGAACAAAAATAAAATGAATACGATTTGATTATGAAATTAAACTAAAATTTTGGAATAGATATATTTTTTAATTTATTTAAGTTTTTGGAACTGAGTATAAGTAAATTTATATTGAAGGGATAGTTTAATGCTATATTTACAGGATGTCTTAAAATATATTAGTATTAATTTTTTGGAAGTCTTAAATTAGTAGCACTTTGTAATCTGGTTATTGAATTTTGTACATAATTATGGATAGTTTAATTTTAAAGCATAAATTCCTACAGCAAGGGTGTGTAATTGATCTATTTTTAAAACATTATATTCTTTATAAAGTTGATGGTACTGGATAATCTCGGCTTCGATAAAATAATTCTAAGGTAAATTTTGGGTGGTTTGATTTTGTTAAGACAAACGATGAGTACTTCCCAAATGATTATACATAATTAGCAACGATTGAAATAGTGCAATATAAACTATTTTTTAAGGTTTTTAGCATCAATTACATATTTAAGTTTGGAAAATTTATGATAAAGGGATCTAAGTTTATTACAGATCATACTAACGTGAATATCAAAAATTAGCCTCTGATCAAAATAACTCCTATATATTTACAATTTGTGCAGAAATTGATCTATCCCCTATCTATATTTAGCTAACTAAGGTAGGGAGGATGAGGAGAAAAAAATCGGATTTCACCTTCAAAAACCTCCAGAGGGCGCTGTGATTGAGCTAGCGACCCCCGTTTGTGTTTTAAATCCGCAGAATCGCTAGCTCTATCTAGGAAAAATACGCTGGGTTCGCTCGGATGAGTGGTTCGCCCGCTAGACATTAAAAACCGCGATTTTTGGACGTTTTTCGACGTTTTTGGCTTTTTTTGGACTTTTAAATTCTGGCTAAACTCCAAAAAAATTATTAAAAATACAGGACCTCTTTTCCTTTTAGCAAGATCTTTCAAAATCCGGTCTTGGAACCTCGAAATTCCTATAAGTTTAGCCTATAGAGGATTTAGAAGAAAAAAGTGATTTCGGTCTGTTCTCTTCGGATTAAAATATCATTGCAGGATGACCAAAAACCGTACCTAAAATTTTACATTTCTTTTAGAGAATTTAAAGAGCTTTCCGAAAAAATTTTTTTTTTTTAAATCGGTTGAGAAATGGCCGAGTTATACGACGTTTTGTGGAAAAGTTTTGACTTTCGTGGTCGGTTTTTGATTGTTTTTGGTGTCTTGGGAATGTTTCGGGGTTATACTATCCAAAAGAAGTTTTAGTACTCCACTTTAAGTTTCTAAATCCTTTTACGGGACCCCGATATCTCGATTCCTCGATTTTTGGCGAATTTTTTGTGTGTGCTAAAGTGGCAAAAGTGGGCAAATCGCGCACCTAACACGTGTTTTTGACTTCTGACGTGTTTTTCGGGCATTTGGGACAATTTTATGACAAATATTCATTAAATTCAATATTTTTCTGAGACTGGAAGCTTTCAAAATCTACATAGGATTTCAAAGTTCATTTTTTGTTTTTCTGTTTTTTGGACATTTTTAGAGTTTTTTGAGAAAAGTTGATGGTTTTATCGACTCAATGGGTTATATAAAAAAAATTCAAAATGGTATTTCAAGCATCCTGTTCATCCTAGATGTATCGTCCGAGTTTCAGGTGATCCGCGTGCATGTAGAAACACCACACCACCGCGTAGATCCTCCGAGTTCCCCCCCCCTCC
>JAGWEN010001385.1:0-29546 GCA_018703685.1 Orius laevigatus | reverse complement strand
TCCCTCTCCCCACACCACACACTAAGCGCAAACACACTCCCTCTCAATAAACCCAACAACCAAAACATAACACACATTCAACACTACCACAACGACAACTCCCCCGATACCCCCCTCCACCACCAACCCCCCAAGCACACCCGCACACCCCTAACCGACAACCCCCTTCCACACCCACCAACCGAAACAAACCACAACACAACCAACCACACACAAAACAAACAACCCCCCCTCCCTCCTCACCCTCCAAAAAAGAAGAAACAACACACAAACACTCCCACCCACAAAACCACACCAACACACCCCCCCCTCACACACCACCCCCAAACACAAACACACACACACACACCTTTAAGGCACTAAGGTTTAATGCCGACTAATTGTGAAATGAACTACGAAATTTTAACTTTTTTTTCTTGTATTTGTCAATTTTTTCAAATTTGTCAGAATCAAGTGGACACTCGGTGGATTAGTACCATGGTGGCACCTTTTAGTATATGTATAAACACTAGTAATTTCTCGATCATTCATCATCATTTTTTAAAATAATGTAATTTGAGCCTTATCATGACTCAATCTAAAAAAAATTCGTCACTTGTCAAATTAATTGAAGGTACAGGTAGTGGGTGGTTGTGGTAAGGGTAGTCACCCGAGGGTGTGTTGTCAAGGGAAACGTCATTTGGAGGAGGTAGTTCTGTAAGCTTGTTAAAAACGCTCAAAAAGAAATAAATAAAAAGAAATCCGCTAATAAAATTAAAAATAAGAGGTCAAAACTTGAGAACAGTTTTTTGGCTTATATCTCCAACCCCATGGGTTCTAGCAACTGAACAAATAAATACGAAATGAAACTAAGTACCTATATTAGTATATATTTTTACAATATTATGTACAACTAAAATTGAGTACTACATAATGACAAAGATTTATCTCCTGTATAGCAAGATAATAAAATACAGAATAGAGAATTTTCCTATCTCCTAAATATTCGCATCTCTGTTAATCTGTTACATTTAGAACAACCGTGGTTAGCAAAATTTCCTCACGGATGACCACCAAAATAAAGAGAAATCGGAAATGAAGGAGGCGGGGGAAAAACTCAGAGCCAGAGTTAACTAAAATATAATTTATTTTATTACAAAACGAAGGGAGAAGTTAAAAGAAATGTTAAAATCTTGCTAACGTTTACAAGCTTTAGCCGAGGCTTTTTTATAAAAGAGATCACGAAATTCACAGGCTAAAGCAACACAAAATGAGTGAGGAGGATATCCTGTCGACCTGAGTTGAAAGAGTTTTTTTTTCGTGCTTGAAGTGATGGAAGAACTCTGGCCACAAAAAGGTAACACCTGAATCTTCTCTCCAGTTCCATTCTTTTGAATTTCCCATATTAGTGAATGTGCAAAGCAGATGAAATATTTAGGTTCACCGCTTCACGTTTGTGTGGGTCCTGATATGGTTTTCCAAATATTCAGACTTGGAGAATGAGGCGACACAGAAATCACATTTATACGGCCTGTTTACTGAGTGGATCACACTATGTCTCTTCAAATGGTCTAACTGAGTGAACATGGCATCACAGATGTCACAGTTATATCGCTTTTCTCCTGTGTGGGTCCTAGAGTGTGATTTCAAATGTCTTGACAATGTGAATTTGGCATCACAGAAATCACATTTATATGGTGTCTTTCCTGTGTGGGTCCTTGCGTGTCTTGTCAACTTGCTTGAATCTAAGAATTTGGCATCACAGATGTCACACTTATATGGCTTCTCTCCTGTGTGGGTAATCATATGTCTTTTTAAAGAGCTTGAGTAGGAGAAAAAGGCATCACAGAAGTCACAGTTGAATTGCTTCACTATGGCAGTTGAGGATGCTTCTTGTTCCTTGTCAAAACTGCTCCAAACATAAATTGTCTCTGGCGCTTTCACCTTCTCGATATCGATCGCACATTCCAGCTCGACCTCTTCCTCTTCGAATTCTTTTTTTATCTCCTTCTTTAGTCCTTTCCGAGTCAACAGAGGTTCCTCTTTAATCTCGATTTCTTCGTCCTCCACATATTCCAATTTGATTTTTCCCTTTCTCTCCATATCATCAATCTAGAAAGAAGAAACAATGAAGTAATTAATCTAATATCACTTTGTTTTACCTGATAGGTACCCATTAGGTAAATAGTCACTTCGTCCTCGACATCCTGCAGTTAGACTTCACTTTCCGTTAACGAATAAAATGAAATTTAACAATTTGGCCATTTTGCCGAGTTGGTTTAAAATCAATTAAATAGAATAAATATTTAAATTCTATTTGTAAAATAAAGGAGGATTCAAAGATTTGAGATTACAACACACAGGGAAAAAATCTACCTAAAACGCTTGTACCTCAGGGTTATCTACCAGAAAGGTTACTGGAGACAGTCCCGCATAAATTTAAAATATGCATTTTCGCAATATGCATGAAGTGATATGCTCCTAGTTTCGATACCGACGGTACTAAAGTTTAATGCCGACTAATTGTGAAATGAAACTAAATTTTTTCCTTGCATTAGTTAAATTTTGGCGAATACGTCAGAATCAAGTGGACGCTCAGTAGAGTAGTACCTATGAGTACATAAACACTAATAATTTCTCCATCATTCATCATTTTTGGCTTGTCAAAATCGCCCCCCCCCCAAAAAAAAATATTTTCAAAATTATGTACATATAAAATTGAGTATGTAGAATTTAATGACAAAGACTAATCTCCTGTATAGCAAGATAATAGAATGCAGAATAGAGAATTTTACTATCTAATAAATCTTGCATCTCCTCAAGTTACATCTAGAGCAACCGTGGCTAGCAAACTTTCCTCACGGATGACCACCAAAATAAAGAGAAATCGGAAATGAAGGAGGCGGGGTAAAAACTCAGAGCCATAGTAATAAATTAAATAAAAACTAAAATATAATTTATTAGGTAGATTTTTTCATTACAAAACAAAGGGAGACGTTGAAAGGAATGTTATAATCTTGCAAACGTTTACAAGCTCTACGACTGCAGCCATTTTTTTTTATTTTTTTTTCGTCCTTTAAGCATAGATGGGAGAACTTTGGCCACAAAAAGGTCACAACTGGATCTTCTCTCCAGTTCCATTCTTTTGAATTTCCCATATTAGTGAATGTGCAAAGCAGATAAAATATTTAGGTTCACCGCTTCACGTTTGTGTGGGTCCTGATATGGTTTTTCAAAGATGAAGACCTGGAGAATGAAACATTACAGAAATCACATTTATATGGCTTCTCTCCTCCTGTGTGGGCCCGAGTGTGCGATTTCAAATTGTCTAACTTTGTGAACATGGCATTGCAGATGTCACACTTATACGGAGTCTCTCCTGTGTGCTTCCTAGTGTGTGATTTCAAACGGCTTGAGGATGTGAATTTGGTATCACAGAAATCACATTTATATGGCTTCTCTCCTGTGTGGGTCCTATAATGCGATTTCAAATGGGCTAACTGTGAGAACGTGGCATCGCAGATGTCACATTTATGTGGCTTCTCTCCTGTGTGGATTATACTATGTCTCTTCAAATTGCCAGGAATGTTGAATGAGGCATTGCAAACATTACATTTATATGGCTTCTCTCCTCTGTGGGTAACCATATGTTTTTTTAAAGTGCATGAGTAGGCGAAAAAGGCATCACAGAAGTCACATTGGAATCGCTTGTTTTTGGCAGTTGAAAAACTGGTCCAAACATAAATTGTCTCTGGCGCTTTCACCTTCTCGATATCGATCGCACATTCCAGCTCGACCTCTTCCTCTTCGAATTCTTTTGTCATCTCCTTCTTTAGTAATTTCCGAGTAAACAGAGGTTCCTCTTTAACCTCGATTTCTTCGTCCTTCACATATTCCAATTTGATTTTACTCTTTCCCTCCATATCATCAATCTAGAAAGAAGAAACAATCACACAACAAGAGACAACAAAAAACAAAGAAACATTATGTGCCACGAGAAAGCACCTTGGCGCCGAGCAAGTTGCTTTGTTTTGTTTTCTGGGAGCTCAGGTTACCTATGTAGTATGTACGCAGTGTTGCCAGAAAGCTCTGAATTGAAACCGCCGCTAGAGTGCGCATGACCAGCCCAAAAACCGCCAAAGTTTAAACAGCCCAAAACCGCCAATATTTTATTCCCGTTCGTCCCAAATACATAGGTACCTAGTTTTAACTTTTTTTTTTTCTTCACGTCTTATGAATCTGTTCGATTTAAGGGATGTAGGTCAGGGATATAAAGTGAATTAGAATAAATTTGATTAGGTAGGTAATGAAAGGAACATATAGACAAGAAATTAAAATAAATAATAATTTATTCAACATTGTTTTCTGAATTTAAAAAAACATCAATTAATTAAATTTACAAGTTCGAAGTCTTCTTCAATTAATATAGCGAAAGTGGAAACTGGAAACAGAAGAACAGGCAACAGCGGTGGACGGTGGTGCTCGACCAGCTCGAGCCTCGACATCAAACATGTCCACACTTGAAAAAAACCTCATTGCGCGTGCGCGTTCATTTAACCGCCCGATGGCCCGAAAGTCCCTACTCCCTTCATCATTCCGAAATCTGCCGATTTTACCGCCGCTTTTTAGGTACTGCCAACTTAATTTATTCCAAGACCAGAAGATTCAGATTTTGACAAAATTAGCCCAAATGGCGGTTTTTAACATTTTAAAAACCCAATTTACGGGAAATACTAAAATTATTGCGAATAGCCCAAATGGCGGTTTTTAAAACTCGAAATAGCCCAAATGGCGGGAAACCGCCAGAGTCAATTTTTGACCGCGAAGAGAGCACTTCAACCAGCCCAATTTGCGGTTTCTAGCCCAATCTGGCAACACTGTATGTACGAGAAAGGTTACTGCTTACCGGAGACAGTCCCGCCTAAATTTAAAATATGCATTAACGCAATATGCATGAAGTCTGGCTCAGGAAACGATCAAGGCAAATACATATTGGTTTAGTGCTCTGAAGAACATTATAAATGACCGCAACCTAGATTTCGTTCTCTCTCCGGAGAATAGGGAAAAGTGGATTTTTTTTCTTCCCAAAATAGTCGAGACCATCCGAATGAGACACCCCAATGACTGCTTAGAAAGACTGGACAAGACTTCCAACTATCTCCTGTACAAGGAACTTCACAGCGAACCTCTTTTCAATTTCGACGTATCCCCCTCCAATAAGCTCGTCCTACTATGGTGATGGTGGTTTAAATTAAGAGGAGAACTATTATTTTTAAATCCATCACCTACGAAAAAAAAAATGTTTCCCTAATAGTGACATCTGCTCCTTATGCAATCATAAAGTCAAGGAAGACTCTTTTCGTTTTATGGAAAAATGTTCTATAATATCGGAAATCCGAAAGTGATATTCTCCTAGTTACGATGTCATCTGCATAGGCCAGGGTTTTTATCTTGGTGCCACCCACTAGGACTCCACCACCATCGAGGTGCTCCTCAAAATCGTTGAGGAAAAGGGCAAAAAGTAAGGGGCTGAGTAGGGAACCCTGCTTGACACCGGAATGGATATCAAATTCTTCAGACATCCTCCCCACCGTGTTTCGCAGGAGTTAAGCACCCGGCGCGCTAGTAGTGTCGCTGGCAGCTTGTGTGTGTGTCGTTGGTGTGGTCACGTGCCTGTCTGTGTGCGTGCTTGTGAAAACGCCGGGCCTCACCGCTAGGTTTTCACGGCTCGTTTTTCTGCCGGCCAGTTGGAGATCTGTATCAGTATATAAGTTTAATCTGTGCTCCCCACACCGAGAACTGCACCTTTGGTATCTTATAGCAACGCTATTGCAACAGATAACACCTTATCCGATACACCCCTCTCATTCAATTTGCAGAACAGAATAGTCCTATCTTTGAGTTTACAATACTAGTAAGTAAACCACTAGTAACTAAACTAACTAGTAACTACTAGTAAGTAAACTAAGTATTGTAAATTCAAAGGTCCTATCTATCGAGTAGAACGCAGCGACAAAGTCATTAAAGGATGAATAGACCTTCTGTCTCTTTTTGGGCAAGTTCAATTGTCAAAGTCAAATTCCATTCATATTCATATAAAAACGTTAAAAACCAACCAAATTCATAGGAAAACGAAAAAACCATCCAAATATAGAGAAAACGTAACTATTCGTAGGTCATGAAGTGCACACGTTTAAATTTGGGCGGGGTCGAACATCGATCGGACAAGGCTGTCAAGGCTGCTTATTTGAGGTCATCAAAAGCCTCAGCTGTCGGCAATGAAAGAACTTTTATAAGATTTTCGGAAATTTTATATAAATTAAATAAAAATTTATATAGATATAATCTGTGGGATTTCATCAGGAAGATCCAGGCCACAGAGTATAACATATCCTAACGGCCACGGAGATTTATAAAGGTAGGTACCAATAGTGATAGCTATTTACTAAACACTAAGCATAGAATAATGCTATCAGACTGATCCTAGAAAACTTTTACTTTTATTTTTTACGATAATTGATTGATTATTGATCATTTTCTTCTTTCTAGATTGATATGGAGGAGAAGACTAAAATCAAATTCGAATATGTGGAGGAGGAAGAAATCGAGATAAAAGAGGAGCCTGTGTTCACTCGAGAAGAACCAAAGAAGGAAATCAAAGAAGAACCCGAAGATGCCGAGATTGAGCTGGAACGTGCGATGGATATTGAGAGGATTAATGAGGAAGAGAAAATCTTCGTTTGGAGCTGTTTCGACAAGGAACAAGAAGGATCTTCAAGTCTAGGAAATAAGCGATTCAAATGTGATATCTGCGATGCCACTTTCACCGCGTCAGGCAGTTTGAAAACGCATAATAGGATCCACACAGGAGAGAAGCCATATAAATGTGGTATCTGTGATGTTGCATTCACCCAGTCAAGCGATTTGAAAAAGCATTATAGGCGCCACACAGGAGAGAAGCCATATAAATGTGATATCTGCGATGCCACTTTCACCGAGAAAGCCTATTTGAAAAAGCATAATTGGACCCACACAGGAGAGAAGCCATATAAATGTGATATCTGCGATGCCACTTTCACCGCGTCAGGCAGTTTGAAAAAGCATTATAGGCGCCACACAGGAGAGAAGCCATATAAATGTGATATCTGCGATGCCACTTTCACCGTGTCAAGCAGTTTGAAAATGCATAATAGGACCCACACAGGAGAGAAGCCATATAAATGTGATATCTGCGATGCTACATTCACCGAGAAAAGCCATTTGAAAAAGCATTATAGGCGCCACACAGGAGAGAAGCCATATAAATGTGATATCTGCGATGCCACTTTCACCGTGTCAAGCAGTTTGAAAATTCATAATAGGACCCACACAGGAGAGAAGCCATATAAATGTGGTATCTGTGATGTTGCATTCACCACGTCAAGCGATTTGAAAAAGCATAATAGGATCCACACTGGAGAGAAGCCATTTAAATGTGATATCTGTGATGCTACATTCACCCTGTCAGGCCATTTGAAAACGCATAATAAGACACACACAGGAGAGAAGCCATATAAATGTGATATCTGCAATGCTACATTCACCCAGAAAGCCCATTTGAAAACGCATAATTGGACCCACACAGGAGAGAAGCCATATAAATGTGATATCTGCGATGCTACATTCACCGAGAAAAGCCATTTGAAAACGCATAAAAGGTCCCATGCAGGAGAGAAGCCATATAAATGTGATATCTGCGATGCTACATTCACCCAGTCAGGCAGTTTAAAAAAGCATACTAGGAGCCACACTGGAGAGAAGCCTTATAAATGTGACATCTGTGAAGCCATGTTTGTGTGTTCAAGCGGTTTAAAAATACATAATAGGACCCATACAGGAGAGAAGCCATATAAATGTGATTTTTGCGAAGCTACATTCATCCTGTCAGGCCATTTGAAAAGGCATAATAGGACCCATACAGGAGAGAAGCCATATAAATGTGATATCTGCGATGCCACTTTCACCCTGTCAAGCAGTTTGAAAAAGCATAATATGACCCACACAGGAGAGAAGCCATATAAATGTGATATCTGCGATGCCACTTTCACCGAGAAAAGCAATTTGAAAACGCATAAAAGGACCCATACAGGAGAGAAGCCATATAAATGTGATATCTGTGATGCTACATTCATCCAGTCAGGCGGTTTAAAAAAGCATACTAGGATCCACACTGGAGAGAAGCCTTATAAATGTGACATCTGTGATGCCATGTTTGCGTGTTCAAGCGGTTTAAAACAGCATGATAGGACCCATAAAGGAGAGAAACCGTATAAATGTGATATCTGCTTTGCCATGTTTTCGTATTCACACAATTTGAAAGCACACATTAGAAGGCACTCAAAAGATAACCTTTAAAAACGCTTATCTTATTACTCCTGCAGATGCTCAGAGAATTATTCCATTTTTCAACCTCCGCCTGTTCGTTGATCTCCTCGTTCCTCCACTCGAGATCTCAGAGAGTGTGTCTTAATGGTAAAAGCTCTGATCTACTTCCTCTTCTCTCAGGAGTGCCGAAGGGTTCAGTTCTTGGTCCGTCCCTTTTTTCACTTTTTATAAACGATCTCCCCAATGTTTTATCGCACTGTCAATTTCATCTGTATGCAGACGACCTTCAAATTTACTTCTCATTCCCCCTCAATAGTGTTGTCGAATCTATACATAAAATCTACCTAATATCAATACCGAGCTAGCTGCAATAACTAAATGGTCTCTTCAGAATGGTTTATCCATTAACCCCTCTAAGTCGCAGGCCATCGATTATAGGAGCTGCTCATGAACTGAGAATTCACATTTGACAACAGATCAAACCCGCATACGAAAAAGAAGCTACTTAGGGCATTGATGAAATTAATTTTAGAATTTGAACTTTTGGCGGCGAAAATCACGTGGTTTGAGTTGATATGTACTTGATTAATATTCCTAAGGTTATGAAAATCTTTAGCAGATTTCTAGAGGAATTGAAGCTTGTGGTCGGTGCGATGGAGGCTCCGGGCCCGGAGGCCCATTTTATTTTACTGTGGCGGAGGGGGGGGGGATAATGAGGACATCAAAAATAGGCTTAGGGAAGGCCTTTCCGGAGGAAATCCGCTGCATATTCCTAAGGTTATGAAAATCTTTAGCAGATTTCTAGAGGAATTGAAGCTTGTGGTCGGTGCGATGGAGGCTCCGGGCCCGGAGGCCCATTTTATTTTACTGTGGCGGAGGGGGGGGGGATAATGAGGACATCAAAAATAGGCTTAGGGAAGGCCTTTCCGGAGGAAATCCGCTGCTTCTCGAGGCTTTTTTTTTTATAATTCAATATGGCAAAAGTTGTTCCTGTACACCTCTTATATATGGGCTCTACGCCTTTGGTGCAATAAACGAGTTTTTATTTATTTATTTATTTATTTATTTAAACCTAGATGTTTTATCTGTGTTTCAAGCGATTGGGACAATGAAAAAAGAAGATAAAGCGGTGACCTTTTTGAGGCAAAGTCTCCACAAAGCAATTGTGATTCCATAAAATTATGGCGCAATTTTTTTTACATATTTCTTTATTTTATCTCATAAAGGATTGCAAATTTGTCCAGTGTACAGAGCATTTTCACCTAATGGTCCATTTGGGTCCCAATAACGTCATGTTTTTGAAAAGTGCCAATAAAAGCTTTCCCGGCACAACTTTTAAAACAATAAAA
Source organism: Orius laevigatus (assembly GCA_018703685.1). Lineage (NCBI taxonomy): Eukaryota > Metazoa > Arthropoda > Insecta > Hemiptera > Anthocoridae > Orius > Orius laevigatus. Next base: position 19,854 of record JAGWEN010001385.1, on the reverse strand, counting down.
TCTTTTACATCAACTTTTGCTGGATAAGGTCCTTCAAACTGCTCTGTAGACTGGACTAAATTAAATGTGTTTATTTTTTATGAGGTAGCAAAAATTTTTCCTTATTTTTCAATGCTTCCTGCATGTATTACAAATTTTATTGACTTGAAACCTAATGACAGTGTGTTAACCTGTCATCTCCGTCTAATCTTGATTTACGACCCCAGACGCTTCCCACTCCCCGCACCGTCTAAATCTTGTGACAGCGATTACGACGCCGTTTTTTAACCGATTTTGAAATTACTAACAGATTTGGAAACAGCTCGTCGTACCCTACAAAACGTGTACCTGGTTTTTTTGAAAAAAAGTTTTCCCGGAAAATTCGTTTCCCGATTTTCCGGAAGAAAATTTTTTTCGGAAAAAGTGCTCTCAGATCAGTCTAGAGTTTTCCGAATCAAAGAGAATGCGCTTTTCAGAAAAAAAATCGGACCATTTTTAGTGCCCAAAACGAGGAAAAAACGTTTTGACATCTTCCCTCTCTCTCGCACACTCGGTAGAATTTAATTGTCGGATCCGCCTTAAAATACCATTTCCAACTCTCACATTGGGAAGCATTCATTTTTGTTAAAAATTCCAAAAATAAATAAGTAATTTTGACTCCTTTGACTCAAAAATTATCCCTCCAGAGTTGTCCAACTTGCTAAATAATGTTCTTGAGCATTGCACTCATAGAAAAACGTCAAGAACCATTCAAAATTATAGACAAAACGTCAAAAACCATCCCCTATTTATAAATAAAGGTCAAAATCCATCCAAATTCATAGAGAAAACGTAGAAACCATCCAAATTCATAGAGAAAACGTAGAAACCCCAAATTTAGAACAAACGTCACTATTCTTAGGTCATAAAGTGCACACATTTAAATTTGGGCGGGGTCTAACCGATTAGTCGAACGAGGCTGCTTATTTGAGGTTATCAAAAGCCTCAGTCTGTGAGTATAAAAGTATAATCTGTGAGGCTCAGCAGTCAACTGTGAAAGAAATTTACATATTTTTGGAAGATTCTATAAAATCAGATAGGTTTATAACCTGTGGGATTTTATCGGGAAGATCCAGGCCACAGAGTATAACATATCCCATCGATGTATATAAGTTACGTATAAGGTAACTTATATACATGGATGACATATCCTAACGGCCACGGACATTTATAAAGGTACCAATAGTGATAGCTTACCCTACCTACCTACTAAACACTAAGCATAGAATAATGCTATCAGCCTGATCCTAGAAAACTTTTACTTTTATTTTTTACGATAATTGATTGATTATTGATCATTTTCTTCTTTCTAGATTGATATGGAGGACAAGATCAAAATCAAATTGGAATATGTGGAGGACGAAGAAATCGAGATTAAAGAGGAACCTCTGTTCACTCGAGGAGAACCAAAGAAGAAAATCAAAGAAGAACCCAAGATTGAGCTGGAACGTGCGATGAATATTGAGAAGATTAATGAGAAAGAGAAAATCTTCGTTTGGAGCAGTTTCGACGTGGAACAAGAAGGATCTTCAAGTCTAGGAAATAAGCGATTCAAATGTGATATCTGCGATGCCACTTTCACCCTGCCAGGCAGTTTAAAAACGCATAATAGGATCCACACAGGTGAGAAGCCATATAAATGTGATATCTGCGATGCCACTTTCACCCAGTCAGGCAGTTTAAAAAGGCATAAAAGGATCCACACAGGTGAGAAGCCATATAAATGTGATATATGCTTTGCTACATTCGCCTCAAAAGACCATTTGACAAGGCATAATAGGATCCACACAGGAGAGAAGCCATATAAATGTGATATCTGCGATGCCATGTTTGCGTCTTCAAGCACTTTGAGAAGCCACATTTCTGCTCATACTGGAGAGAAGCCATATAAATGTGATATATGCGATGCCACTTTCACTGCGTCTGGCAGTTTGAAAATTCATTATAGGCACCACATAGGAGAGAAGCCATATAAATGTGATATCTGCGATGAAATGTTTGCGTATTCAAGCACTTTGAAAATGCATTATTGGCGCCACACAGGAGAGAAGCCATATAAATGTGATATCTGCGAAGCTGCATTCACTGCTTCATGCGTTTTAAAAAGGCATAAAAGGATCCACACAGGTGAGAAGCCATATAAATGTGATTTCTGTGAAGCTGCTTTCACCGAGAAAGGCCATTTGAAAACGCATATAAGGACCCATACAGGAGAGAAGCCATATAAATGTGATATCTGCGAAGCTGCATTCACCGCGTCAAGCGATTTGAAAAAGCATAAAAGGATCCACACAGGTAAGAAGCCATATAAATGTGATTTATGTGAAGCTGCTTTCACCGAGAAAGGCTATTTGAAAACGCATAAAAGGAGCCATACAGGAGAGAAGAGAAGCCATATAAATGTGACATCTGCGATGCCATGTTTGCGTATTCAAGCACTTTGAGAAGCCACATTTCTGCTCATACTGGAGAGAGGCGTTATAAATGTGATATATGCGATGCTACATTCGCCGAGAAACGCCATTTGACAAAGCATAATAGGATCCACACAGGAGAGAAGCCATATAAATGTGATATCTGCGATGCAACATTCGCCTCGAAAGGCCATTTGACAAGGCATAATAGGATCCACACAGGAGAGAAGCCATATAAATGTGACATCTGTGATGAAAAGTTCACTCATTCAGTCATTTTGAAAGCACACTCTAGGAAGCACACAAAATAGAAGCTATAAACGTAGACACTTGAAGTTACGCAGTTGGCTATGAAAGGAGTGTGCTGAGTGTGAAACAAAAAGATCGAAAGAGAAATGAAGGTATTAGAAAGGAAACAGGAGTACGGGATATTAAAGAGAGGATAAAATGGAAATGGGCAGGACATGTTGCAAGGATGGATAAAGATAGATGGGCAAAGAAGACAACCCTCTGGACGCCATTGTTCGGTGACAGAAAAAGAGGAAGAAAAGATGGGGCGAAGTTACTAAAGGATTCACTAAGAAGAACTGTTATATAGCAGCCAAAAATAGGGAAGAATGGAAGAGGCCTATGCTCTGAGTTTAGGGCCATCAAAGATGAAAGAATACATCGAAGAAGAAAACGAAGAAAAATTTTTAATTTAAGGGGCCGTGAAAACAGTTATTCAATGATAGCTCATAGAAAAATGATCCGATCTGGACCGGACTTTTTTTAAAATGAAGCTTATTTATTTATTTCTCCGCGCATTCCACTAAACTTATTGTAATAAAAATAAATCTTTGTAGTAAAAAAAAAAGTTTAAATTTTTTTTAAAACTTTTTAAAGAATTGTTTAGTGAAATGCGCTCCACATAACAAAGAACATAAGTATGCAAATTTTGAATCAATTCCGATGACTCAATCTTTAGTTATCATTGAAATACTATCTCAACAAATTTTGAATCACGCGGGTTTTTCAACGAATCAAAGACAAGTGGGCGGAGAGAACCGGCTCCTCCTGCCAATTGAAGGGGAGGGATAAGTTTTAAAACCCTCGTGTTATGCGGGTCGCCCCGCCCTCGCGACAGGCGCTGGATGGGCCCTTAATGTAAATAATTTGATAATAAAAGGCTTATTTATTTATTTATTCAAACGTAGACGTTTTATCTGCGTTTCAATCGATTTAGGCAATGAAAAAAACCTCGAGAAGCAGCGGATTTCCTCGGGAAAAGCCTTGCCAAATCCTACCTTTGGTATCCAATCCCCCCAGGTTGGAAGGAGTTCCCTATATTTTCGTGATCCCCAGAGCTTCCTGATCACGATATAAGCCTCTAGCCTGGGAGCTGCCTTGACGACCTCCTCATTAGCCAACTTTCCTACGGAAATCCGCTAGAAGAAAGATACAGCAATGACCTTTTTGAGGCAAAGTCTCCTGCCTTGGCTTAAACTACCATTTTCAACTCTCACATTGGGAAGCCTTCGTTTTTGTAATAAATTTCAAAAATAAATTGATTAAAAAATTTTTTGTTTTGACTCCTTTGACTTGAAAATTATCCCTCCAGAGTTGTCCAACTTGCTAAATGATGTTCTTGAGATTTGCAAACTTGAGGGAAAAAAACATCCCCAACTCATAGAAAAACGTCAAAAACCATTCAAATTCATAGATAAACGTCAAAAACCCTCCAAAGTCATCGAAAAATGTCAAAAGCTATCCAAATTCATACAGAAAACGTCAAAAACCATTCAAAGTCATAGATAAAACGTAAAAAAATATCTAAATTCATAGAGAAAACGTCAAAATCCATCCTAATTCATAGAGAAAACGTCATAAACCATCCAAATTCATAGAAAAAAACGTAAAAAAAATCCCTCCTATATTGAGAAAACGTCATAAAGCATCAAAATTAATAGAAAAATTGTCAAAAACTATCCAAATTCATAGAAATAAACGTCAAAAACCATTCATATTCATATAAAAACGTCAAAAACCATTCAAAATCATAGACAAAACGTCAAAAACCATACCAATTTATAGATAAACGTCAAAATCCATCCAAATTCATAGAGAAAACGTCAAAAACCATCCAAATTCATAGATAAACGTCAAAAATTCCTCCTATATTGAGAAAACATCATAAAGCATCAAAATTAATAGAAAAATGGTCAAAAACCATTCAAAATCATAGACAAAACGTCAAAAACCATCCCAATTTATAGATAAAAGTCAAAATCCATCCAAATTCAAAGAGAAAACGTCAAAAACCATATAAATTCATAGATAAACGTCAAAAACCCTCCAAAGTCATCGAAAAATGTCAAAAACTATCCAAATTCATAAAGAAAACGTCAAAAACCATTCAAAGTCATAGATAAAACGTCAAAAAGATGTCAAAATTCATAGAGAAAACGTCAAAATCCATCCAAATTCATAGAGAAAACGTCAAAAATCCCTCCTGTATCGAGAAAACGTCATAAAGCATCAAAATTAATAGAAAAATTGTCAAAAACTATCCAAATTCATAGAAATAAACGTCAAAAACCATTTAAATTAGTAAATCGATGAAATCTTACTCCAGTTATGCAGGGTGCTCCAAAATAAACATTTTTTTTTAAACTCTTTATTTAAAAATACATTTCAAATAAAATTTCATGAAATCTGCTCACCTGTAATTGACTCATTTTCGGTTATTGTCGGCAAAGCGGGAAGTTCAAGGGAATGGAGATTTGGCCGGCTGTTGCTTATCAAATTGTCCAAAATTTGGTCCATTTTCCCAGCTTTTCTCGGCTTCGGTTTCGGCAAGTCGGGACTCGAATTTTTCGAAACCACCGACTCATCGCTCGAGCTGAACCTTCCATAAAACTCATTCGCCACTTCCTACGAATTTCGAAAAATTAAAACAAAAAAGTGTTTTTTTATTGCAGCAGATACCATCAAAGTTGCAGAAACTAAGGCGTCCAAAGAATCGTTTTTGGTGACTTCTTTGAGTTGCATTTTGAGCGATTTGTCCGCAAATTCTAAGACTTTTTTGATCCAAACATTCAAGTCTCGGTCCATTATTTCCTTTTCTTCATAATGTTTTAATTGATGGCACACAATATCAGAAGTTTGTTTTAATTCAGAAATAATATTTTCTTTGTCTATAAAACAAAAAAATGGATAAGATAATGGTAGGGTTCTGCTATACCTTTTAAAGCAGCCATGAAATAAATTTCTTTTTCTTTTTTTTCTTCCAAAAGAGATTTGATTTTTAAAGACAACTTTTCGTTTTGGGTTTCCAGATATTTTATTTTTTCATCTTCTTTCGGTTTTTGGGTGAAGTCTGTTATTTGATTTTGTAGCTTTTCGACTTTTTCTTGAAGGCTTCTGATGGCGTCGTTGGCCACTTTGAGGGAGTCTTCCAAAGCGGAGTTTTTCCTTGATAAATCAGCGACTTCGGAGGCGATCGGCTCTTTTTTCGAGAGCGAAAGAGCAGAAACGTTTTGGTCGATAAGTGTCGACAAACTGTCTTCCAGCGAAGAAACTCGATCAACGAAGGATTTCCATTTTGAATTCGTCTCTTCGCTAGACTCCACTTTATGAATCAAAGAATCGACTTTATCGGTCACTCGGCTTAAATTCATCCTTAATTCCGAATTACTAATTCGCACTTCGCTTAAGAAAACATTGAACTGAGAATTGATCGAAAAGTCGAACGATAATTCAGAAGGCGTTGTCGTCAATTGGTCGTCTTTCTATGCAAAATGTAATCAAAATTTTTAAAATTTGAAAACTTACGATTACTGTGATAGAACTATGTTTAGATGATCTATTTTGGTCCATTTCAGTCTCTGGTTGAAAAGATGGAAGCTGAAATCCGATCTTCATCATTCTTTCTGAAAGATTCTTTTCAGCAGTCTCATCATTTTTATCGCTAAAACAATAAAATGGTGAAAAACTATTATAGTCCAGTCAATCTAAGCCCGAAAAGGGTAAATAAAAAAATAAATGAGGTATTATGTTGATCTACGGAAATGTGTAGGAGTAGGTCCCCTGATTGCATGAGGATTGGCGTTTAGAGCGTTTTTAAGGTGATTTTTTTCGTTTTTTCTGCAATATCTCGAAAACCGTTAGTCGTAGGCGAAATAATTTTTAGTACAAAATTAAAGATAATTAAATTTGCTATAATTTTGAGCTAATATGATTTTTTCGTAGGACCAAACGTTTCTGAGCTACGAGGTCGCAAAAAAACCGGGGTTTCTATTTTAACCTCTAAAGGACAGAAGACGTCATCTAATCAAAAAAGTGTACTTAATAAAAGTTGTAGAGAATTTAATTACCTTTAAAAAACAACTCTCAAAAAGCAATTAACGATCAATAGGCAGGGGTGGGGGTAAATTTAAAAAAAATCTCAAAACAAATTTCATTGCTTTTTTGTTGCATCGTAGGTCAGGAACGGTTGGTTTACAAAAAAATCTTATTAAATCAAATTTGCAGCCAATTTTAGAGGCTTTAATTTTGTTTTTATAAATTTTTTTGAAATTTCAATTTTTGAATGAAATTTGTTTTGAGATTTTTTGAAATTTACCCCCACCCCTGCCTATTGATCGTTAATTGCTTTTTGAGAGTCGTTTTTTAAAGGTAATTGAATTCTCTACAACTTTCATTAAGTACACTTTTTTGATTAGATGACGTCTTCTGTCCTTTAGAGGTCAAAATAGAAACCCCGGTTTTTTTGCGACCTCGTAGTTCAGAAACGTTTGGTCCTACGAAAAAATCATATTAGCTCAAAATTATAGCAAATTTAATTATCTTTAATTTTGTACTAAAAATTATTTCGCCTACGACTAACGGTTTTCGAGATATTGCAGAAAAAACGAAAAAAATCACCTTAAAAACGCTCTAGACGCCAATCCTCGGGGTTCGGTAGGGGACCTACCCCTAAAAATTTCCGTAGAGAAACAAAATAACTATTTTTTTTTTTTCACCCCCAGGCTTAGATTGACTGGACTATTAAGTAAATTTTAATTACCAAGGGAGCTTTGAAAGTTGCTTTAATTCTTCATTTTCAGATTTTTGAGCCCTAAAAAAATTATAAAAAAATTCCCTCAAAAATATTTCCTTTACATTGTTTGAGTTGAAGGTTTGACATCTTTTTTTGCTTCATCACCTTTGATCACATTTTTGACTTCCATTTCCACTAAAATTACTTGTTTTGGACCATACGGAAGTTCGAAAGTTGTCTAAAAATGTCAAAATAGAGGAAAAAAAGACAAAAAGTAAAATTTACCAATAAATAATTTTGGGCGATGAAAAAGAATTTGCTGTCTAGACACTTTCCGATGGGGCTCAAAGGCCAATTGTTGGAAGATGCCACGGTTTCTCTCGAACATGACAAACATTTCTTAAAATAATTTAAAAATTTTTGCTTTTGAACAGAATTACCTCTCCTATTTTATTATTGTTGATTAGAAATAAGGAAAATTCGATTTCCACTTTGTCATTTTTGGCTATGATGTGGTTTGAAGCTCCTTTAAGGGCGTCTTGGTTTAAAGATGAAAGTTTGTTTCGTCCTGATTTCCATTTTGTGAGCGCTACCTATAAAAGTCGCAGAAACTTAGAAATGATTCTCACAGGAGGTCGAATTGAAGGATAAAAAGCCACTAAGGCCAACCCCAATAGCCTGCTTCGTTCCAGAAAAGGTGAAAAAGAAGTTGACGAACCTCACGACAAAAAGCCGTAAGACTTGAAGCTTTGTCAAAATGGAGCGACCACGTTATGCCGTTGCAGTCTTGGAATGATAAATAATTGTTTTCTTGAACCTAAAAACAAGAAAAGTAAGAAATATTAGAATTGATGCAGTAAATTGATGTATTGGGAGTGTAAATAGTAATTCGAGGAGATTTGCAGGTTGATTATTGACAAAGGCGGATCCAGGAATTTGTCCGGAGGGGGCGGACCAATAAAAATCAAAGCCCCCCTTCTTAAAAAAAAGTTTTAAACTTAATCTTTATAAGGTTCTTAAAACGTTGATTTTTAAGTGTTTGACGAAAAATTGTCTCTTAAAACGTTGATTTTGACGTTTTTAAAACGAAAATTATCTCTTAAAACGTTGATTTTGAGGTTTTAGATGAAAGATTGGTTCTCAAATAATGTAAATTTTAAGGTTTTTGACGAAAGAGAGCCTTAAAAAGTTTGATTTTGAGGTTTTTGACGAAAAATTTTCTCTTAAAACGTCGATTTTGATGTTTTTCAAACGAAAATTATCTCTTAAAAAGTTGATTTTGAGGATTTTTGACGAAAATTTGGCTTTATAAAACGTTGATTTTAAGGTTTTTGATGAAAGATTGTTTCTCAAATAATGTAAATTTCAAGGTTTTTAACGAAAGAGAGCCTTAAAAAGTTGATTTTGAGGTTTTTGACGAAAAATAATTGTCTCTTAAAACGTTGATTTTGACGTTTTTCAAACGAAAATTATCTCTTAAAACGTTGATTATGAGGATTTTCAATGAAAATTTGGCTTTATAAAACGTTGATTTTAAGGTTTTTGATGAAAGATTGTTTCTCAAATACATAATGTAAATTTCAAGGTTTTTAACAAAAGAGAGCCTTAAAAAGTTGATTTTGAGGTTTTTGACGAAAAATAATTGTCTCTTAAAACGTTGATTTTGACGTTTTTCAAACGAAAATTATCTCTTAAAACGTTGATTATGAGGATTTTCAACGAAAATTTGGCTTTATAAAACGTTGATTATGAGGTTTTTGATGAAAGATTAGTCCTCAAATAATGTAAATTTTGACGAAAGAGAGCCTTAAAAAATTTATTTTGAGGTTTTTGACGAAAAATTGTCTCTTAAAACGTTGATTTGGACTTTTTTAAACGAAAATTATCTCTTAAAACGTTGATTTTGAGGATTTTAGAAAATTTGGCTTTATAAAACGTTGATTTTGATGTTTTTTTTTTATGAAAGATTGGTTCTCAAATAATGTAAATTTTAAGGTTTTTGACGAAAGAGAGCCTTAAAAAGTTTGATTTTGAGGTTTCGGACGAAAAATGTTCTCTTAAAACGTTGATTATGATGTTTTTTAAACGAAAATTATCTCTTAAAAACGTTGATTTTGTGAATTTGACGAAAATTTGACTTAATAAAACGTTGATTTTGAGGTTTTTGATGAAATATTGGTTCTCAAATAATGTAAATTTAAAGGTTTTTGACGAAAGAGAGCCTTAAAAGTTGATTTTGAGGTTTTTGATGAAATATTGTCTCTTAAAACGTTGATTTTGAGGATTCTTGACGAAAATTTGGCTTTATAAAACGTTGATTTTGAGGTTTTTGATGAAAGATTGGTTCTCAAATAATGTAAATTTTAAGGTTTTTGACGAAAGAGAGCCTTAAAAAGTTGATTTGGAGGACTTTGGACGAAAAATAATTGTCTCTTAAAAGTTAATTTTAAAGCCTAGGACGTAATAATGTCTCTTAAAACCTTGAATTTGAGGTTTTTGAGGAAAAAATGAGGTGGAACATACATTTAATGTCAAAGGAGTAGTTGGGGGGGGGGCAGTGAGGGGAGATAACATTAAGTGGCATGAAAACCAGATTCTGCAAGAATCTGCAAGTTATAACCTGCTAATAGAAAAGTTTTATTTACTTGAACACTGAAGTTAGGCGTTATTTCACAGCTGGCGACTTTATTCTCGTCATTTCTGTACATATAGACTTTATAATGGGATATTTCATCATTTCCCAAAATCACGAGTCCCAACTTCCCTTCAGACATGTAACCACCTTTTTTCCTAAAAAATAAATAATAATAAAACATTGACAACCAATCGTTCTTACAATTGGAAAGCATCGACGGTAAATCCGATGAAAACTGCCAGAGGCGGCGAAGGCGGTTTCGTTTGCGATTTCTGTGTCTTCGGCTGGGGAACGTAATGGAATGAAACGTCATCGGAAGCATTGTCATCAAATAAACTGGCCAGTTTTGAGCTTAAAAAACGAAAAATTAAGCAAAAACAATAATAGGAACGAACCTTGAAGTGTGTACTGGAAAATCATCGTCGTCCAAATTCATTTTTGAAGGAACACGTTATCTGATAAACTGATAGCGGACTGTCAGAAAGGTTACAATAAGGTTACTCTTGATAACGAAAACCACTTGTAGGTAATTCCTCAGCCACGGCAGTATATTATAGAATATACTGTATATAAGTATAATCTGTGGTAATATAGTATTATAGTAGTATATAGTGTGTAATATTATCAGTATATAAGTATAATCTGTGAGCCACAAACACAGAATATAGACTAATCTCTCATCTTATATGTGTGGCCACAGAGTAATATAATATTATATCCTTCAGCTTCCCTGACATCTGTGGCCGGGGAAGGATTTTTTACTTTTAGTAATTTCTAGCGCCTACTGTACCTCTGAGGTAAAATAAATTGACTTTTAATTAATTTAGTTGGATTAGTTCATGTTTCTTCTGCCTAGATTGATATGGAGGGGAAATCTGAAAATCAAGTGCCATTCATATTCATAAATATGAATAAATTCACAAGGGTAAAACATATGAATACGGATACGGTCGGTCATATTCTAAATCTAAGAAATTCATAAAAGTTTGACTTTGACTAAAATTTATATTTTTTAAAAACTATTTTGAATGAATTTTAATATGTTCGCACTTAACTTATTTCTCATAAATTCATAAGTTTTTACGTACTAATTTCTTGAAATTCATAAGTTTTACGTACTAATTTCTTGAAATTCATTAGTTTTATGTATGAATTTCTAGAAAGTCATAAGTTTTATGTATGAATTTCTAGAAATTCTTAAGTTTTATGTATGAATTTCTAGAAAGTCATAAGTTTTATGTATGAAATTTTAAGAAATTCATAAGTTTTATGTACCAATTTCAAGAAATTAATAAGTTTTATGTATGAATTTCAAGAAATTCATAAGTTTTATGTATGAATTTCTAAGAAATTCATAAGTTTTATGTATGAATTTCTAAGAAATTCATAAGTTTTATGTATGAAATTCATAAGTTTTATGTATGAATTTCTAAGAAATTCATAAGTTTTATGTATGTAAATTCATGATAGTAAAGTTTATTCAATTTAAGAAATTATAAGTATGTATGAATTTCTAAGAAATTCATAAGTTTTATGTATTAAATTCATAAGTTTTATGTATGAAATTTTAAGAAATTCATAAGTTTTATGTATGAAATTTTAAGAAATTCATAAGTTTTATGTACCAATTTTAAGAAATTAATAAGTTTTATGTATGAATTTCAAGAAATTCATAAGTTTTATGTATGAATTTCTAAGAAATTCATAAGTTTTATGTATGAATTTCTAAGAAATTCATAAGTTTTATGTATGAAATTCATAAGTTTTATGTATGAATTTCTAAGAAATTCATAAGTTTTATGTATTAAATTCATAAGTTTTATGTATGAAATTTCAAGAAATTCATAAGTTTTATGTATGAAATTTTAAGAAATTCATAAGTTTTATGTATGAAATTCATAAGTTTTATGTATGAATTTCTAAGAAATTCATAAGTTTTATGTATTAAATTCATAAGTAATTCATAAGTTTTATGTATTAAATTCATAAGTAATTCATAAGTTTTATGTATGAAATTCATAAGTAATTCATAAGTTTTATGTATGAAATTTTAAGAAATTCATAAGTTTTATGTATGAATTTCTTGAACATATTTCTTGGCATTTTTAGACATTCGCAAACAAATTTATGAATTTAACTAAAATTTATGTTATTTTCTTTTGACTTCATTTTGCATTTCTAGAAATTCCTAAGAATAACATGAACCAATAGCTTGAGAAACTCGCACTGAATTTCTAGAAATTCATACACAAAAAACCTTATGAATTTCTAGAAATTCGTACATAAAAACCAAATTCATACATAAATCGTATAAATTTCTGAGAAATATGAAAGTATTAAGTAGAGTGCAAACATATTTAAATTTGTACGAATTTCTAGAAATTCATACTCAAAGCCTATGAATTTCTTAGATTTATGAATGTGAATACGACCGTATTCATTCATATCCGTAATCATATTCATATGAGGCGCTCCGAATACGAAGGGCGAACTCGACATCGGATTCTTTGTTGAGTTCGCCCTTCGTATTCCCTCATATTTATGAATACGAATGTGCCCAACTGTGGTTTATATTTCAGTACATATGTACCTATATATATATACTGTTTTTTTCAAGCATGGGTGGCCATAGACGAGTTACCACTGGGAAATGCCACCTTTCTCGACGTCCATCTGCATCCATTAAGAAAAAGATAAGAAAAATGCGGGAAGCGAGACTTTTTGGAAGTTGGGAAAAACGCTCATTCAAAACAAAATATGATTCAATTTCTGGCTCAGTATGTACATTTTAATTTAGTTTTATTTATATAATATATGAATTATACAAGGTACCTCTAAAGTAAAATAAAATAAATTGATTTTTAATTAATTAGATGGATTGATCATTTTCTTCTTTCTAGATTGATATGGAAAGAGAGACTGAAATCAAATTGAAATATGTGGAGGAAGAAGAAATGGAGATTAAAGAGGAACCTTTGTTCTTTTTAGAAGATCCAATAGAAGAAATCAAAGAAGAACCCGAAGATCCGGAGATTGAGCTGGAATCTGCTATCGATATCGAAAAGACGAACCAGGATGAGAAAATTTATGTTTGGAACAAATTCCACATGCTCGACTTCCTCAACTCTTAGAAATAAGCAATTCAAATCTGCGGTGCCATATTGAAGCATTTATACAATTTGAAAGTACAAATACAGGAGAGAAGCCTTATAAATCATTCTCTGGGTCTGGCAATTTGGGAAAAGAATTGAGGACTTGACCCCTTTTGAAGAAATGCCATGTTTAAAATTGGTAAACATTGCGAGTTTTTGTGGATTTTTCTCCCCATGTGCAACCCTCACATTAGCAAGATCGTAACGATTTTTTCAAGCCTCTTTTGTTATGAATTTAAAATACAAATAAAATAAATATTGTGACCACTATGACTTTTTTAACATCCCAGGGGAAAGAAATATCTCTAGAGGTATCCAACTTGCCAAATATTGGTCTGGAGCTTTGCTCACGAGAGGGAAAAAACATCCCTCTAGAGAAGTCCTACGATCTGAATATTGGTCCAGAGTTTTTCTTGGGAAGGGAAAAGGTTCTAGGGATGCATATTTGTTCATGATAGGGAAAGAAAACATCCCTCTGAAGATGTCCAACGTTAACTGATAAGGGACCGTTGATAATGGAAACGTCAAAAGGTTATAATGTGGTTATCGATATCAAGTGTGGTTTTCTTTTAATTATTTTTAATTTAAACTATGGTTTGTGTGTAATTTATTGAATTATTGTTTAAATGGGAAACGGTAAAAGTCAACCTGTCGGTCTGGAAATCGACGAGAAGCCATTTTTGACGAATACCTTCTACACGCTTCATACTGGAAGTTTTGGCCCAGAGACTGAAAGGAAGGTGACGGTTTTTGAAGGGATTCTCAACGACAAAGCAAAGTTTTCGGCCGTCGATAGGTTTGCGAAGGTAAATCTTAACCAAATGCATCCATCTCAACCAAATTGGCTGGGGTAATAATCTTTGGGTAATAGATAATTCAATGCAAGATGGGTAATAATGGTTGGCTGGGATAATAACCTTTAGGTAATAGGGAATTCAATGTATGATGGGTAATAATAGTTGGCTGATGTACAGGGGCGGACTAGGACCTTAGGGTGTGGGTGGGTTTTCAGTTAAGGGGCGCAGAAAATTTTGCTCTTAGAAAAATATATTGAGCAAAAACAGAGGTTCCCAAACTTTTTCACAGTGCGCCCCCCCTTTCAAACAAATTAGATCCTTTGCAAAGTTTTGAATGTTAACTTGGAGGTTTTTGGATGAAAATTTGGGTTTTAAAATGTGATTTTGAGGTTTTTTTTTGGGGGGGGGGGGGGGGGGGGGGGGGGGTGGGGGCGGGGGGGGGGGGGGGGGGGGGGGGGGGGGGGGGGGGGGGGGGGGGGGGGGGGGGGGTGGTGGGGGGGGGGGGGGGGGGGGTGGGTTTGGGGGGGGGGGGGGGGGGGGGGGGGGGGGGGGGGGGGGGGGGTGGGGGGGGGGGGGGGGGGGGGGGGGGGGGGGGGGGGGGGGGGGGGGGGGGGGGGGGGGGTGGGGGGGGGGGGGGTGGGGGGGGGGGTGGGGGGGGGGGGGGGGGGGGGGGGGGGGTGGGGGGCGGGGGGGGGGGGGGGGGGGGGGGGGGAGGGGTGGGGGGGGGGGGGGGGGGGGGGGGGGGGGGGGGGGGGTGGGGGGGGGGGGGGACGTGATTTATGGGGGGGGGGGGGGGGGGGGTGGGTGGGGGGGGGGTGGGGGGGGGGGGGGGGGAGGGGGGGGTGGGGGGGGGGGGGTGGGGGGGGGGTGGTGGGGGGGGGGGGGGGGTGGGGGGGGGGGGTGGGGTCGAACAAGGGGGGGGGGGTGGGGGGGGGTTGGGGGGGGGGGGGTGGGGGGGGGGGTGGGGGGGGGGGGGGGGGGGGGGGCGACACCGAAAACGAAACCCGAACCAACGAAAAAGCGAAAACACGCGACACCACAACGATGGGGGGGGTGGGGGGGGGGGGGGGGGGGGGGGGGGGGACGATCAAGGGGGGGGGTGGGGGGGGGGGGGGGGGGGGGGGGAAACGAAAATACGGAAACCAACCGACAACGGCGAAACACGAAGCACGGGGGGGGGGTGGGGGGGGGGGGGGGGTGGGGGGGGGGGGGGGGGGGGGGGGGGGGGGGGGGGGGGGGGGGGGGGGGGGGGTGGGGGGGGGGGGGACATACCGACACGAACGACGAAACGACACGGGCCGAAAACACCGAAACGGAAAAGAAACACAATAAAGCGAAAATTAGGCTTCACAAATGTTGATTTTGAGGTTTTTTGAACAAAATTAAGCTTTCTAAAAAAAGTTGATTTGAGGTTTTTGACGAACAATTACGGCTTTACAAATGTTGATCATCAAAGGTTTTTGACAAAAAATTAGGCATCTAAATGTTGATTTCGAGGTTTCTTACCAAAATTAGGCTCATAAAATGTTGATTCGAGGTTTTTTGAACCCAAAATTGCCTTTAAAAAACACAACCTGTTCGATTTGAGGTTTATGAAGAAAAATTAGGCTCAATGTTGATTTCGAGGATCTTTTCACCAAAATTAAGCTTAAAAATGTTAGATTTGTGAGGTTTATTGACCGAAAATTATGGCTTTAAAATGTTGATACTCGGGAGTTTTTGAGACGAAGACACATTGGCTCTACCCAAATGTTGAGTCTCTCGAGGTTTGTTGACGAAGCATTACGGCACTTCATAAATGTTCTGATTTGAGTTTTTTGGACCGACACATTAGGCTTCATAAATGTTGATCTTCGAGGTTTTTTCTGTGACGAAAAATTAGGCTTTATGTGAACATTTTGAGCGTTTATTGACGAAAATTAGGCTTTAAAATGTTGATTTTCGAGGTTTTTTGACCAAATTAGGCTTGTTGATTTTAATGTTATTTTGACAAAAAAATTGCATTAAAACGTTTATTTTCGAGATTTTTTGACAAAAATTGGGTTTACACCCTGATTTTTAGGTTTATGACGAAAAATGTCATTTTAAAGTTGATTTTTGTTCATGTTTTTAGACGAAAAGTAGGCTTTATGAATGTTGATTTCGAGGTTTTTGGACAGAAAATTAGGGGGGGGGGGGGGGGGGGGGGGGGGGGGGGGGGGGGGGGGGGGGGGGGGGGGGGGGGGGGGGGGGGGGGTGGGGGGGGGGGGGGGTGGGGGGGGGGGGGGGGGGGGGGGGGTGGGGGTGGGGGGGGGGGGGTGGGGGGGGGGGGGGGGGGGGGGGGGGGGGGGGGGGGGGGGGGGCGGGGGGGGGGGGGGGGGGGGGGGGGGGGGGGGGGGGGGGGTGGGGGGGGGGGGGGGGGGGGGGGAGGGGGGGGGGGGGGGGGTGGGGGGGGGGGGGGGGGGGGGGAGGGGGGGGGGGGGGGGGGGGGGGGGGTGGGGGGGGTGGGGGGGGGTGGGGGGGGGGGGGGGGGGGTGGTGGTGGTGGGGGGGTGGGGGGGGTGTGGTGGGGTGGGGGTGGGGTGGGGTGGGGGTGTGGGGTGGGGTGTGGGGGGGGGGGGGGGGGGTGTGGGGTGGGGTGGTGTGGGGTGGGGGTGGTGGGGGTGTGGTGGGGTGTGGGGGGGGTGGGGTGTGGGGTGGGGGTGTGGGGTGGGGTGTGTGTGGGGTGGGGGGGGGGGGGGGGGAGCGGGGGGGGGGGGGGGGGGGGGGGGGGGGGGGGGGGGGGGGGGGGGGGGGGGGGGGGGGGGGGGGGGGGGGGGGGGGGGGGGGGGGGGGGTGGGGGGGGGGGGGGGGTGGGGGGGGGGGGGGGGGGGGCGGGAGGGGGGGGGGGGGGGGGGGGGGGGGGGGGGGGGGGGGGGGGGGGGGGGGGGGGGGGGGGGGGGGGGGGGTGGGGGGGGGGGGGGTGGGGGGGGGGGGGGGGGTGGGGGGGGGGGGGGGGGGGGGGGGGGGGGTGGGGGGGGGGGGGGGGGGGGGGGGGGGGGGGGGGGGTGGGGGGGGCTTTATAAAATGTTGATTTCGAGGTTTTTTGACCAAATAAGCTTTTCAAATGTTGATTTGAGGTTGAAGGACGAAAATTACGCGCGTTTATAAATGATTGATTCTTTTGAGGTTTTACTGATATTTAGAGGATATTTGCACACACTACATCTGAGAGCTCGTGTGGGGACAGCTTACGCCCCTAGTTTGGGAGCCACATGAGCAAAATAACGCTAAACTGACCTTGGGGGGCGCCGCCTCTATGTATTCACGGTGGGGGGGGGGGTTCTGTCCACCCCCCGGGCCAGTCCGCCCCTGCTGGGGTAATAACCTTTTGGTAATAGGTAATTCAATGAATGATGGGTAATAATGGTTGAGTGGATTAAAGAGCACCTTTAGTTTGATACTTTTTGGTTTAACATTTTTTCCTGCATTACAAAATTTTAATTTTCAGAATGTTATGGTACATAGGCATCCAAATATATTGAAATTCGTGGCATCGTGGAATGTTGGAGAGAAATTTCTTCTTGCGACTGAAGAAGTCCAACCTCTTCAGCACGTCATAGACAAGCAGACACTTCTTCAGATCTGCGTCGGACTTCACAGCATATTAAAAGCACTTAATTTCCTCCACGAGAAAGTAAAAACAATTAAAATTTAACAAATTGAATAATTTTTTAGGCTCTCTCTTCTCACAATAATGTTTGCCAATCGGCGATCTATGTCACTCCGGACGGCCAATGGCGACTTGGCGGCGTCGAATATCTCTGCAAGTTTATTGAGCTGGATTCAAAGTTTCTTATGCAGATAAAACAAGGGAGATATGAAAATGGAATATTTAGGGGCGAAGATGAAAGAGTTCCTAATCCGCCTTCAGCAATCGACCGTTTCGCTTATGGAGTTTTAGTCGAAGAAATCCTTAAATCAAGAGTCGAAGGTATTTTTTCATTGAACAGTGACGCTAATTAATTGATAGAAAGTGTCCCAGGATCTTCAGAGTTTCTTCAAGTTGCGAAAACTCATCTTCAATCTTCTGTAGCAGCGAATCGTCCATCATTCGATTCATTGCTCGACCATCCGTTTTTCAATCACGAATTCATCGCAATTTATAATTTTTTAACCGAACTTCCGCTCAAATCTGAAGTCGAGAAACAAATTTTTTTTCCGAGATTTGACCCTCAAATTAGGCGAATTTGGAGAAGAAGTCGTCGCAGGACAATTAGGGGCTTTGTTGCTTTCTAGAATCGTTCTTTTAGATTCGACAGCTCAGAAATTCCTTCTCCCACAAATTCTTAACCCAAGAATCAGTAAGTTCAACCAAAAACCAATTTTTTTTTTTTAAATTTTCTTTTAGGTGGCGATTCTTCAAATTTGTTCTCTGAAAGTTCTTTTAAAAAATATATAAGCCCGAAACTCATGTCTATATTTTGCGTCCGAGATATTCAAGTCAGAATAACACTTTTAACGTATTTTAAGTCGTTTTGTTTTATGTTTACGCCATCGGAATTGCACTCTTATATTTTACCTGAAGTAAGTTTACCGCTGAAAAATCCCAATCCACTATATCTACCTTTCCTGCCTCTATTTGGGTTTAAAAATAATTTCTTTATAGCTTCTAGTCGGAATAAAAGACACAAATGATGAGCTCGTTTCGCACACTTTGAGGGCACTTTCGGACCTCGTCCCTATTCTCGGTGCTGCCACTGTCATCGGTGGGAAAAGAGCGAAACTTTTCTCCGACGGCCGTCCCAAGGTTTTTTTTTCTCTAAAATTCGTATATTTAAGTCTTTTTTTAGGTCCATAATGTGAAAGGGATAAAAAAGAAAAATTTAAAAAGTGTGGAAATCGAAAATGCAAACGAAGACATGTTTTTGTGCGAAAGGCCATCACCGGATGGTGGCGAAGCTCCTACATCGCAGACCATTTCTGAAGACGAAGTCGAACAATGGGACTCATGGGATCCTGCGCCAGTTACAGTATATTAAAATAAACATTTAAACGTAAAAATTTTGATGTATTTCGTAGGATGAAGTTGTCCCTATAGTTGAGCCCCGTTTGGTAATTGAAAGGCAATCGTTGCCAAAAACTGAACGGAAACATTCCCACGAAGACGATGAAGTCGACTTTTTCCGTGATATGGAGCCTGTCATATCGAAAACTCAGATTATTCAAATAAATGAAGGTGAACCTCAAAAAGGGAAAGATCGCCTTTCGTATTCAGCGGATGAGGAATGCACTGGCGAAGGCTGGGGCGACGACGGCTTAGAATGGGCGGACATCAGCGACACCTCTATCAACGAAGACAAATCTTAATATTCACGATCGATTAGTTTTTCTTCAAATTATGCATTTATTTTGTAAATAGGTTTTTTTTTTAAAGACTGTATATTTTATAATTTTAAAATAAAAGTTTGATTAAATATTAAATAATGATCTTTATTGAATCCTCTTGATCCGTTTATAGGTTATAAAGGTGAGGTTATGTTAATGTCCTTTTTTGACAATAAAAGACCATTTTTAGCTAAATTTTGACACTTTTTGACAAAAAAAGACCTTTTTGTCTTCCTTTCCTCTATACACCCCACCCCAGGTCTCTGTCAAGTTGCTCTCTTGTTGTTTTCATTTCATTATGTTGCGCAAAAAAAATACCTCTTCTAAAAAAATCTAGATGTGTCTCGCTCTACAAAATCCTATAATGTGTCCTCCAATGTGTGTTAACTTTTACCATCGACAACACGTTTCCTTCTTTATTGGGCTTTTAACCTCAATAGAATTTTTCTCATCTCTCTTCTGACTGCTCTTTA
>JAGWEN010001384.1:0-29551 GCA_018703685.1 Orius laevigatus | reverse complement strand
AATAATTGACTTCAAATTCGTTTCTCACCCTAGAAAACGTCAAAATCCATATTTTGGGCCAAATCAAAAAATGAAATTTTTGGGCCCAAAAAAGTGAAGGGTCCCCTCTTTGGTATGGTCGCAAAGAATACATAATTTTATATCCCAAATTGACTTCAAAATTGTGTTTCTTAGCCTAAAAAACGTCAATATCCATATTTTGGGCCAAACCAAAAAATGAAATTTTTGGGCCCAAAGCAGTGAAGAAGGGTCCCTTCTTTGGTATGGTCGAAAAAAATATTTTTCTATTCCGAAATTGACTTCATATTCGTGTTCCTCACCCTAGAAAACGTCAATATCCATATTTTGGGCCAAATCAAAAAATGAAATTTTTGGGCCCAAAAAAGTGAAGGGTCCCCTCTTTGGTATGGTCGCAAAGAATACATAATTTTATATCCCAAATTGACTTCAAAATTGTGTTTCTTAGCCTAAAAAACGTCAATATCCATATTTTGGGCCAAACCAAAAAATGAAATTTTTGGGCCCAAAGCAGTGAAGAAGGGTCCCTTCTTTGGTATGGTCGAAAAAAATATTTTTCTATTCCGAAATTGACTTCATATTCGTGTTCCTCACCCTAGAAAACGTCAATATCCATATTTTGGGCCAAATCAAAAAATGAAATTTTTGGGCCCAAAAAAGTGAAGGGTCCCCTCTTTGGTATGGTCGCAAAGAATAAATAATTTTATATCCCAAATTGACTTCAAAATCGTGTTTTTAATCCTAAAAAACGACAATATCTATATTTTGTGCCAAATCGAAAAATGAAATTTTTGGGCCAAAAACAGTGAAGAAGGGTCCCCTTTTGGTATTGTCGAAAAAAAAATTTTTTTATCCCGAAATTGACTTCAAATTCGTGTTTCTCACCCTAGGAAACATCAATATCCATATTTTGGGCCAAATCAAAAAATGAAATTTTTGGGCCCAAAAAAGTGAAGAAGGGTCCCTTCTTTGGTATTGTCGAAAAAATATTTTTCTATTCCGAAATTGACTTCATATTCGTGTTTCTCACCCTAGAAAACGTCAAAATCCATAACTTGGGCCAAATCAAAAAATGAAAATTTTGGGCCCAAAAAAGTGAAGAAGGCCCCCCCCCTTGGTATGGTAAAAAAAAAATTATATCCCATAATTGACTTCAGGTTCGTATTCGAAATGAAGGTGTTGTTTTTAGTGTTGAATGTAAAGGGTAATTGTTGTTAAGGGGCCGTTATGCCGGGGCGTGGCCAACAAATGGGAGTGTGGTTAAATTGAGCGGTAAGATATCGGGAGGCGACAATTCCACGCCCGAGTAGTCTCTGTTCTAGGGCCATCTTCACGCGGCGCTGCCCACGCAACGGATTCCCATCACCCGCTCCGCCGCCTCCAATACCGGCATCGCTAACGCTGTTTGTTACCTTATTCCGCCTCAAAACTGAACAACCCCTCAACCCCCGGGGCGCTTAATTGTCCCCTTTCTAAACCCCCATTTACACTTTAAAAATCACGTTTTTTTAAATATTAAAAGAAAAATAAATAAAGCAACCAAGGTTATGCCTTATCGAACTTTAAGATTACCATATCTGTTAGCTTTATAGATGAATAATAGGTAAATGTTTGTTTTCAACTCTTCGAAAACCCACAATGTCAATATTTGGCAGACAAAAAATGCGGCCATTGTTTCAGAATAAAGGAGTTTTGAATGCAGATTTTCGGAGACCGAAAAGGGGGATAAAAAGACGTTAACATCCCCACAATAGCTAACACAATTACCGCTGACAACTTCCTTTTGGAAGAGGAGAGTCGGAGGAAAAAAAAGAGAGAGGGTAGCCGAGAAAGGAACCAATTAGCGAGTGGATATTGGCTGCAAATGGTCCGTGAGGGAGTGGACAATAGGGGCCTAATTCATAGCACTAAATGTGTTAGTGCTATGTTTGGAGTCTGAAAGGACCCTGCGGGGGACCTAATCTTCATTTACATTTTATTCCCCCTCCCCTCTCCTCTTCTCCACCCTTTTCTGAATACAAACTAATTTCTTATAAACTCTCTAAATGACTCGCAAGACGACACTTTAGAAAGTTTATCGCATTTCCAGACTTTTTCTTAAATAATACTTTTCGGTAGAGGTGGATGATTTTGTTGTATACCGTCTACTTTTTATTTGAAAAAATTTCTTTGAAGGGTTCTGCATATGGAGGAAACTTCCGAGTTTGCATAGGGAACTTTTCGTTTTTTATTTTTTTCAACTTTTAGGTATTTTTTTTTTAAAGATTCGTAGAAGTTTGTGACGATTGTGACGACGATGGGGTGCTATAGGAATGAAATAAAGGTTGTTTTTTTCTCTTCACGTTTCATAATCAAAGTTTTCTGCCTTTTCGGTCAATCTGTTCATGATTGTTAAACTGCCACACTTTTTGAACGAATTTAGAAGAGCTTTCGAACGGCATAGACATCGATAGAATTGGTCGAAATTGGTGGAAGTTAGGGTTCTTTAAAGAATCAGTCATTAAATGGGGTAATCCAAAGGAATGCCATATCATCACTGCCACAATTTTTAAACAATTTTATTGTCATTTATACCGTTCAGTTGTACTATAAATAAATGAAAAAAAAATAAATAAATAAATAAAAAATAAAAAAAAATTATATCGTTGGAAAGCTACTTTGAAGCAGAGTTGGTCGTAATCGTTATCATATTTGTATACGATTTACAATAATTTATAATCCCATTTTTTTAAAAATGATTTTCACAAAAAATTGTATTTTTTTTTACAATTTTCACAAAAAATTGTATTTTATTTACGATTTTCACAAAAAATTGTATTTTTTTTTTTACAATTTTCCCAGAAAATTGTACTTTTTTTTTACAATTTTCCCAGAAAATTGTACTTTTTTTAAACAATTTTCCCAGAAAATTTAACTTTTTTTTTACAATTTTCCCGGAAAATTGTACAATTTTTTTTACAATTTTCCCAGAAAATTGTATGTTTTTTAATGATTTTTTTTCATAATCATATAATTTTATTTTCATAATTTTTCAAAAATTAATTTAAAAAATCATAAAATAAAATATGATTTAAAAAATAAATAAATAAATAAATAAAATTGTATTTTTTTTCGTGATCTTATTGCAATATTTTTCGCTGATTTTTTTTATATCAATATTTTAATTTTAATTTTACAATTTTTTCCCGCAATCGTATTTCTTTTACAATTTTTTCATAATCGTAAATTTTTTATGATTTTTGTTTAAATTTTATTTTTTTAATACAATTTTACGAACATTAAATTGTTATAGATATTTTTCGAAATAAAATTTACAATTATGAAAAAATTATAAAAAAATTACGATTACGGAAAAAAAAGTAAAAAAAGTAAAAAAAAAAAAAACCTCCAAGCCGAAATCCTCCGTGAGGCCGACCCCAATAGCCTGCTTTCCTCCGGAAATCCGCTAAAAATACAATTACCGAAAAAAATTGTTTAAAAAAAACGATTACGGAAAAAAATTGTAAAAATTTTGAGAAAGTTAAAAATACAATTTTTTGTGAAAATCTTAAAAAATACGATTATAATTGAAAATCGTAAAAACCATCGTAATCATATTTAAAATAATGCGATCACGCCCAACTCTGCTTTGAGGAGCTTTCTAATGGTATAAATATCTACCAGATCTGTCAAAAATTGGAGAAGTTACGGACGTTTAAACTTCTAAAGTGACAAGATTTCAAGACTGAAACTTAAAACATCCGTAACTTCCTAAATTTTTGACATATTGAGTCGACTCTCATACCATTAGAAAGCTCTTCAAAATAGCTTTGTAACTGTATAAATATTGATAGATTTGGTCAACATTTGTCGAAGTAACGGGTAACTATGTTCAAAATTTGAGGAAGTTACATATGTATATTTACAGGTTTGGTGCAACAATCATCAGGAACTTGATGATTGATAGATTTTCTTTATTCAATTTTATTTCCGTAAGGTATGTTTTTCTCCCTTTTGGTCTTAAATAAAGAAGGGGCTGAGATCTTTTCTATTTGAATGTAATATATTTGTGAAATGACAAGGGTCGGCATTATATCCTGTTTTGTGGGGCACTGAATCACAATCCTCTTGAAAAATGCCAATTTCATGAACGACCCCTCCCGTACGCAATCCTGAGAAGCGATAAATTCGTGAATGAGGGGCAGTTAGTCCCGGCGGAGGGCAAGAATGGCATACGCCGATAAGACACCGCCTTCCTTTTCGGGTTCCACGTTTTCGGAAAATGTATAAATCTGCCCCAGTCTTGGACGTAAAGGAAATGTGAAGATGGCTATCGGGTTCCTGCTGGGGTGAAGGGGAAAAGAAAAAGAGGAACCCGCTAAACCTCAACAATCATTTTTTTCCCACCCCCCTTTCGATTCTTTATATTTTCCCACTTTTGTTGAAACTTTTCAATTATCGCGTTCACGGAAATCCGGGAGATGGACTTAAAGGGATTTTCGAGGGCGAAGTAGGGAAGGGGAAAGACAAAGGGACTTGAATATTACTCAATTTGTCACAACAATGGTCCCATTCAGAGATTTGATCCCATTACAGTATCCACTTCATTACAATGAGCCCAGAGTGTCTAATGACTGATACAATAGCGGCATCAAGGATCCCCTTGAGATTTCCCATTTGACAATTTCCAACAAAAACAATGTCATTTAGCCCAACTTGTACCTTCACCAGAGGCCTCAAAAACTACCAAATCTGCTTGTCACATTTTTCTATTTGTCTCAAATTGGCGAATGAAAAATCGCTTCTTTTTGACAATATGTAAATCTGATGAAAACATTCGAAGAAAAGGATTGACAAAGGTGTCCGAAACAATGGGATGGCCTGCCGGGGGACTTTCGACGAGGGAAGGCGGACTTGGAGGGTGTGGATTGGCTTGACAAAAGGATTGTGAGGCAAGTGTTTGTGAGGATTTGTCCGAGTTTTTGTCCGCTCCCGATGCCTCCCCCCCCCCTACACCTCCCCGACGACGATTTCTCCCTCACACACACACTCGCCCTCTAATCCGGGACTGCGACGAAATGCGATTACAACCTCGACAATACGACACAATCCCCCTCCTTTGATGGTATTCAAGTGAAAACCAACTCGTACAGAATTAAAAAATCCACATCCTTTAAAATATTACAACGAAACAACAATAAGGATATTATCCTGACACATACAGATAGCGAAAAAAATTTTTAAAACGGATTGCTTAGTCAATTTTCGTACCCTTTGTTTAAAATAAAAAAATAGCCTTCACGTCGTTATAAAGCCGTCGTTTTGAGCCCTGAATTCTCCCTTAAAAATCGAGGTTTGCTAATAACCAGCAATAAGAACTTAGATTGCCCTTTCTTTTGCTAAATACAGGGCATGCCATATAGAGTAGGCTAGCCTAGGTACTTCTGAAGTGGACTGCATGATCCTAACTTGGGGGAGCGGAATTCTGCAGTGGGAAAAACCTCCATTTTTTGTTTCAAAAATCTGTAACTCCCGAAGCAATTAAGTTAGAGACACCGGACTACCGCTAATTTCTTTGCAAATGATTTCTCTTTAAACTGTTTTAAGGGAAATATGATTGGTGCTCGTTAACTGGCATAAAAACTTGGTTGAAGTTAATTTTTTTGGCGTTTTATTGGAAAAACGGCTGTAAAACACTCAATTTTTATGATATCGAAACCGGACTAGTGGCAATTCGTAGCCCTATTTATTATCTACATTTTCCAAAAAGCAGAAATTTTCTAGCTATAATAGAAAATTTTTTATGACGTTTTTAAAAATTGTCCTTTTTTAACTTTGAACCCCCTATAAATCCCGTTCTACTCAATGAAACCTAACCATCTTTTTTTTTAAAATCGTGGTTTTTTTAGTACTTTTAGAATCATAAAAGGGATTTTCGATAAAGTCAAAATTGTGCGTTTTATTAAAGATTTCGCATATTTTGTTATAAATCGACTTTAACAAAAAGTTAACATAAAAGCCTATAGGAACGGCTTCCTCTACGTCTGAATTAAGTTTCTACCAAAAGACATGAAAATCGAAGTGCCATTTTGGGAATGGCATTTTCTGCCAGACTTTTGATCTGACGAAAAAAAATATCGAAGTAAACCCCCCTTAATTTTGAGCGAGGAATCGATTGGCATCAATAACTTTTGGACCCGACGTACAGGGTGCTCACTAAGGACCCTATCTTCGTTATTTTGAGTACGTACCATATGTTTTGACAAAAGAAATGGATTCTTCGCTAGATTTTCAGTAGTTTTTACTTAAAACACTTTTTTGATAGGACCAAAATGTCCGAACGTTACCAACAAAAAAGACGTCAAAATTTTTTTTCCTAGTTCCACTCTTTTGTTTTTAAAAAGCTATCTTACTGATAAATATAAAGTGCAGGTATAGAGATGGGCTTTGTTGTCCTTACGATAAACTATCGGTGTCCCTCTGATCACTCAGAGTGTCAATCCGAAATCTATCTTTTGACAACTCTGTTTACCTTTTGTAAATAAAAGAGTACGATTAGACCCCGAAAAAAGTGGTTTATTCAAATAAAAATTGAATAATTGATCATCTATCTTATGACAAAGAAAGAAAAACTTTTATTTCTTTATATGGAGTTGAAGGGAATATAAAAATGATAGGTGTTTGAGTGGGTTGAGATATAAAAGGAAGGCGAGGAAAGAAAAGCCTTACATAAAGGGTCTTTGCTGAGAAGAAAGGCTATTGGCTTAGTCTTTTATATTTCCTGCTGGGTCTCTGATACAGCCACTGTATAAAACTCAACCGCCGTCGGGAATAATATGAAAAGAGTCCGAGTGTGTGTGAGTCTCGGATATCCCCCATTCGCCTTTCTCGCCTCAAGTCTAGTCAAGTATAAAAAGAATTTTCCTCTTCAGGGGTAGAAATGTCATTCAATTTTCGCTAGGCTTTTCCACAAACGCTCCTTTTATTTCGAAACGATTTTTTTCGTCTTTTCTTGTTTAAACGACTTCGATAAAGGAAAATTTTTCCCTCTAAGGAAGTCGAGTTTATAAATAGACAAAAGGCCATGAGGAAGTCCTTTGTTAGTTAGCACTCGTGAAAAATTGATTTGAAACTAAACGACGATTTTCTGTGGTCAATGGTCGTAAATTTGTGATTTTTCGGCTTATTATAAAAGTATGCTGTAAATAATTGTTTCCTATTTAGGCTTTTGTTGCTTCTTTTGAAGTGAAAAATGCAAAAACTAGAGGACGGTGCAGCTCTAGGTGCAACTTATTGGGTAATGGGCAACGCTGTCCATTCGCTGCATCTCAGCAAAATTTCGAACTATAGGAACTCATTAGCTGTTTCTTTGTCTCCTAATCTTCTAAATAGTTGTTTCTAACAAGTTGTCTGGAGTAATACCTAGCGGAACGTAATTTCTAAGCTAATCGACTTTTTGGCTATGTACTCGGGAGGAGGAGAGAAAGTTTGGGGAGTACGGAGGGCCCAGAAGAGTAGGGGAGGTGATGGGTGTAGGGAGAGATTGTGGAATGTGGGTGGGAGAGGTGAGGGGCCCAAACGGTTTGAGTTGGTCTGATGGGTCTTACTGTACCGCTCAGCATCGGTGGTAGCCTGGACATTGGTATTATTCTTCCGTTTGCCCTGTAATTTTTAAAATCTGCTGGTTCGCTAGGGCATGGCAGTTATGGACTCCTTGGTCCAAGAGAGTGGCAGTTTTTCAGTCATTTGTCTTTCTGGACTGTATGTCAAAGTTGTACCTTGGGAAAAATTGATGGGTATAGCATATTCGTCCTGCTTTAGTTTCTTGGTGAAGTTCTGCTTTGATAGTTAGGATCTTGAGGAACCCCTTCAGTAGGACCTATTGCCTACATCCCCATTAGAGGTTCTTCGGGATACCGGTCCCAGTGTTAGCGTTGAGGACCTTCGTTCACTACCTAGTTTGATTCTCCTGAACGTGCTTGTGCAAGGTACCTACGTAGTAGACTACACCTACGTCACCAATCCACTATGGGACTTAAAGTCGATTGGCTTACATGCAACCTTTATTCGGACAACGCAGCAGCCTCAACGTTTGCATCATTTTGGGCTGCACTGACGTCTGACGTTCAATTGGGATGTCCCGGAAAAGTGAGTAAAGACATAATAAAAAAGAAAACAAAATTCCGCTTTATTAAAATAACATTATTTTTAAAATCATGTTATGAGGTAATTACATACAATAATTCTTTTTATTTACACACATAAATAACAACTAGAACTTGTTTTAAAATTTTAATGCCGCAGTAAAGTAGAAACTACGTAAATAAAAAAAAAATCACTGGGAACAATCACTCATTGCACAATCCCGTGTTTTAATTCACAAGAACAGAAGAAATAGTCTGAAAGTTTAGTCCACTGTCGGGGGCGATTGAGAAGCCCCCGGGCTGACTTGAGAAGGCATCGGCGGGGGAGTCGTCCACCACGGCCAGATCCGTTGTCCCAGCCCAACCCCGTCGGGGAGGACTGGGAGCGGCCTTCATATAACATGCTGGGGTGAATATCTCTCCATCGGTTTCGGCGTCTGATGCTCCTGGGGGGTCGAAGGCCTCGGAGGCTCCAAAGGGGGACCGCATCCGCAAGGCGTCGTCCAACTCGCCGCCGCCGCCATCGCAGCCGCTTGCGAATAAAGCGATTTACCGTAAAGCGCATGGAGAGCCAGATCAGCCATTTTGCTACTGTTGATGTCCTCGAGGCGATACAGCGGATACGGAAAAGGAGGCAAAAGTGGAAGCTTGAGTTCCCCACTATGGTCCAAAAGAGGAGGCGGAGGAGGCAAAAGTCCTCTCGACCCTTCAACAGAAAACGCTCCAAACTTCACCTCTTTCTTCTGCACCATCGGCTTCGGCTTCCTCCTCGGCCTGTATTTATAATCTGGATGCTCCTTCATATGAAGAGCCCTAAAACACAAAAAATTTTATATAAAAAAGATGATATATGTCATTTTCAAAGACAGTATCAGAGGTTGAAGTTGAATGCAAGAAAGATAACGAAAAACAAAGAGTGGACCCTTCTTGACAGGGGACATGATCCCTCCTCTTTCCTAAATTGTTCTAAATTTCATTGTCTCTTTTCATAACGAATCTCACATCATTCAAAACCGACATAATAATGAAACTCTGTATTTTATATACTAAAAATTGTATATAAAAGTTTTCCAAATGACAGAATGATGTACGTCATACAAAAAAAAGAATTCGTCTAAAAACCTAAAAGAAAAACTTGCTATCTTAAAAAGCCAGGAGGTTCTAAAAGGCAATAAATAGTATTTAAGTATCTTTGTGCGTAAGATAGTGGACCCATCCCAGTAGATCAACCTAAGCGTACAATAGGTCCGCCTCGATAGGGTATCAATAGAGGCATTCATGCCCTTATATCGGGCTTTTCCCCTCTTTTTTTAGCGTTCACTTTTTAACGGGGCCGAGATTATGACGAAAACATCGACGACGGTAAAAATTGACACATCAAGACCCTAAATCTTATTTTGTTTTGTTTACATCTACCGGTCTCCACCCAAAACTGGAAGCGATAAACCAAAGATAACGATTATTTACCGATTTCAATCCGACGTCGTAAATTTAGCGAATTCTCTTTTATTTCAATGTTTTCGTCCAATAAAGATAAACGATTCTTTTGATAGAACCGATTGTTTACTTTTTTAATTTTTTTTTCTCTTAACAGGAATAAATCGAGCCGAATTAATCCGAATCGTTGAATTAAGTGGAATTATGTGGACGATAAGGGGTTCCGTATTTATGCAAATCCGCTGTGAATCTTAAACTGCATTAATGGAGGATGAAGGAAAACGTTAAAGAGAACTTTGAGGGTTTGTAATCAATGAATAGGAACAAAAGATCGACAGCTTCTTCGAGTTCTACCTTCGAAATTTTTTTGCATGATGACTGATGACTCAATTTGAAACCTGACATAGGAATGTTGGAAGGTAGAGCCTGTGAGACAAGATGCTGCAGGGCCGGTATTCCGATTTTGATCCATTTTGGACACTAGGGGCCCTTTTAAGCTAGGATTTAGATCTTCTTTTTTTTTGACACCAGGGGCCCTTTTAACCAGATTTTGTTCCTTTACGACGAAAAAGGCTCTTTTTAGTTTGATTTTTGATCCATTTTGGACACTAGGCCAGGGGCCCTTATTATCTTGACTTTTTTTTATCCGTTTTGGACACTAGGGGCCCTTTTTAGCTAGGATTTAGATCTTTTTTTTGCACCAGGGCCCTTTTAACCAGATTTTGTTCCTTTACAATAAAAAAAGGCTCTTTTTGGCTTGATTTTTGATCCTTTTTGGACACTAGGGGCCCTTATTATCTTGAATTTTTTATATCTGTTTTGGACACTATGGGCCCTTTTTAGCAAGGTATGTATTAGATCTTTTTTTGACACCAGGGGACCTTCTAACCAGATTTGTTCCTTTACGACAAAAGAGGCTCTTTTTTGCTTGATTTTTGATCCTTTTTGGACTCTTAGGGGCCCTTTTAGCTTGGTTTTAGATCTTTTTTGGACACCAGGGGCCCTTTTAACTAGATTGGGTTCCTTGTGACGAAAAAGGCCCTTTTTAGCTTAATTTATGATAATTTTGGGCACTAGGCTTTCTAAACTAGGTGGATTTTCTTACCTAACTATAAAAAAGGTATTTTTTATTTGACTTTTTTTAACCTTTTTTGGGCATTATGGGCCCTTATAACCAGATTTTGTTCCTTTACTATGAAAAGGACCCCTTTTAGCTTAATTTTTGATCCTTTTTTACTTCAATTTTTTGATATTAGGGACCCTTTTAGCTTTATTTTTTCCTTCACGACAAAAAAGGCTCTTTAAGGTATTTAGCTTGATTTTTTGGTCCTTTTTATACACTAGGGACCACTTTTATATTGATTATTGATCCTTTTTGGACACTAGGAGCCCTTTTTAGCTAGTTTTTAGATCTTTTTTGAGACTAGGGGCACTTTTAACTAGATTAGGTTTTCTTGTGACGAAAAGGGCCCTTTTTGGCTTGATTTATGATAATATTGGGTACTATTCCTTCTAAACTAGATGTTGTTCCTTAACTACAAAAAAAGTCTTTTTTGTTTGATTTTTTACCTTTTTTGGGAACTAAAGGCCCTTTTAACCAGATTTTGTTCCTTTAATATGAAAAGGGCCCCTTTTAGCTTGATTGTTTGATCTTTTTTAGACTCTTAATGGCCCTTTCAGCTTGATTTTTTATCCTTTATGGACACTTCGAATTTTGGACATTAGGGACCCTTAACTAGATTTTTTTTCCTTTACGACAAAAAGGCTCTTTTAGGTATTTAGCTTGATTTTTGATCCTTTTCGGACACTTAGGGGCCCTTATTAGCTTGATTTTTGGCCCGTTTAGGTATTATACTCTAGGGGCCACTTTTAGCTTGATTTTTGACCCTTTTTATACACTTGGGACCCTTTTTACTTCGATTTTTGGACATTAGGGATCCTTTTAGCTAGATTATCTTCTTTACGACAAAAAAAGGCTCTTTTATCTGGATTTTAGATCCTTTTTGACACCCTTTTTAGGTTGATTTTTGATCATTTTTATACATTTTTACCTCGATTTTTGGACATTCCTGCCTAAACACCTAAACTGTCCAAACCAACCATTGATTGCTAAACTATGTAATAAGAAGAATTCCCTACCCTACTATTCCAGTCATCTAGGGACACGGTAGTGTTCCGCCGCCCGAGGAAGAAGAAAAAAATAGCTCAAAATGGCCATCTCTGAACCTCGTATGAAATTTTCTAAATGAATAACTCAAAATTAATCCATATCTTTTCCCACTATTTTATTTCCCACGGCGTGAAAAGCAAACCGCATGGGGAAGAGTGTCAAAACAAACAGACAAACATAGATAAGAGGGAAGAAAGGCCGATTGAGAAGGGTCGCAATTTGTTAGGGGTGGAGGCTCTCGGAAAAAAGAGAGAGAGAGAGAAAAAAATCAATTCTGATTAATCCGAAGTAAGTGTTGGGGCGTGAGTAGGACAATGACGTCTCTTTATGGGCCATAATATCTTCATTTAATCCAAAAGGGGCGAAAGCACGCTCCCCTGTACGCTCTCGGGTTATGGCGGCTAATCAATTGTCTACTCTTATCTCTCTAACAGCCAGCCCTTCAAAAACCCACTCCACTATTCTCCACTTATCTCCCTTTGAGAATACCAAATATCGTCCTCTCCCCAGTTTTAATTTCTAAGAAAGATTAATCTAAATGTTTATAATGCCTATTTTAAAAATTACTTACGCAGACGAAAATTAATCGAAAGAAGTCTCCAATTTCCGAAGAGCGTGTTGAATATAAAATGCGGTCTTTCAATCCATGTCTTCCAATCGAATTAAACCTTTTCCTCCCCCCTGCTAACGGAGTGGAATCATTTGGGGATAGAGATGAAGTACTGGATGAACAAGCAATATACACTTCATCACGCTACGGTTGTTTCTTTTACAGGTTTATCGACGGGAATTTTCATCCCTCTCAAAACTTCAATCTCGACTCAAAACTAATTATTGTTTTTTGACCTCTCACGGCGAGGCAAATGAAAAGCGGGGGAACGAAAAATCAGTCTGCCTTTTAACATTCTCGATTATGAGGAGTATTTTCTCTTAAATAATTCTATTGTGGACCGCTCCGACTTTCAAGGAGTACATGACAAAAGGCCTCTAAAGCTGGATCAGAGTTCAAGAGCCCCTTTTTTGAGTAGAAAAGACACTTTTGGACAGTTTTTCACCATTTTAGACAAGAAAAGACCCTTTTCAGCCAAATTTTGACCCAAAACATTTTCCAGTTTTGACTCTTTTTGTCAAGAAAAGACCCTTTTTAGTCTTGGTTTGACTCTTTTTGACTAGAAAAGACCCCTTTCAGCCGTATTTTGACCCTTTTCAACTCGAAATGACCCCTTTCAGGCAGAGTTGATCCTTTTTGACAAGAAAAGACACTTTTCAGGCAGTTTTTTTAAACCCTTTTTGACAAGAATAGTCAATCTTCATACAATTTTTAAACATTTTTTTGATAAGAAAAGACCCTTTGGAGCCAGATTTGGACCCTTTTTTGACAAGAATTGTCAATTTTCAGACGGTTTTGAACCTTGCTTGATAAGAAATGACCCTTTTTAGCCAGATTTTCACCCTTTTTGACAAGAAAAGACACTTTTTGGAAAGTTTTTGAAATTTTTAAGAAGAAAAGACCATTTTTTGCGTTATTTTTACCCTTTTCGACTAGAACAGAGACCCCTAAGACCCTTTTCAGCCAGATTCTGATCCTCTTTGACAAGAAAAGACACTTTCCAGACAGTCTTTTACCTTTTTTGACAAGAATAGTCGCTCTTCAGACAGTTTTTAAACATTTTTTGAAAAGAAAAGACCCTTTTCAGCCTGATTTGGAACCTTTTTTGACCAGAATAGACAATTTTTATACAGTTTTGAACCTTATTTGATAAGAAATGACCCTTTTTAGCCAGATTTGGACCCTTTTTGACAAGAAAAGACAATTTTTGGAAAGTTTTTGAAATTTTTAACAAGAAAATACCATTTTTAGCATTATTTTTACCCTGTTCGACTAGAACAGACCCTTTTCAGCATTGTGATCCTCTTTGACAAGAAAATACACTTTTCAGACAGTTTTTTACCCTTTTTGACAAGATTCTTCAAACAGCTTTCAAACATTTTTTGATAAGAAAATACCCTTTTAAGCCAGATTTGGACCCTTTTTTGACAAGAATATTCACTTTTTAGACAGTTTAAACAGTGTATGATAAGATAAATGACCCTTTTCAGCCAGATTTGGACCCTTTTTTGACAAGTAGAGAAACTTTTAAGTCAAACTTTGCCCCTTTTTTACAAGAAAGGCCATTTTTAACATTATTTTGACCCTTTTTGTCTATAAAAGACCCTTTTTAGCCTTATTTTTGACCCTTTTTGACAAGAAAAGGCCCTTTTAGGCCTTATTTTGACCCTTTGTGACTAGAAAAGACCCTTTGTAGTTAGTTTTTGACCCTTTTTTTTGACAAGAATAGTCAATTTTCAGACAGTTTTAAACCTTCTTGGATAAAAAACGACCCTTTTCAACCCGATTTGAACACTTTTTGACAAGAAAAGACACTTCCAGACGGTGTTTGACCATTTTTTGCCCAGAAAAGACCCTTTTTTGTCCTGGTTTCGGACCTTGTTTGATTAGAAAAGACCCTTTTTTATCCAGATTTTGACCTTTTTTGAACATGTTGAATCTTTTCCTATAGAAAAGAATGTTTTATGGCTAATTTTTAACCTTTTATGGACAAGAAAATATCTTTTTTAGGCAAATTTGCTATGCTCTGTTCCCCCTAGACAGTCACTGCAACTAAAGAACCAAACCTCACTTAAAAATTCTCAAAAACTCGCATTCATATTCTTGAACATTTATTTTTCAATATTTAGGCATCCGGAAAATTTCTAAATAATTATCTCTGACATTTTGACAATTTATACTTCAAAATTTGATATGATTGGCATAAAGCGATATTGAAAAATTGACATTTGACAAGATCCAATGTTTAATTTGGGACAGGTTTGTTTTAACGAAAAAAATTCTTTTCGAGTGCGGCACTTGAAGATATTATTGTACTTTTAGTGTTAACATGAAAAAGAGAAGATAAAATTATATTGTTTCCCGCAATTATAAATTAATCTAAAAACTGTTTATCGGATAAGGAGTATATAAATGCCTAGGACCTTTTGTTCACACGTTAATCCCCGAGGGATTGGCTTTTTATCATTTATGGCCCGTCCCAATGAGAATCGAAAAGATAAAATTATTAGGACGTATCAATTTTTTTTTTCTTTTCCAATATTTTTGTTATGACAGGAGTTTTGAAATTTTGAGAACCTTCACTTTTAGGACGTAAAAAATGTTTTTATTTTATTTTATTTTATTTTTTTTTTTTTAGGAATTCATTTTTCCGGATTCGATAAATAGGCACTACAAGAAGTACAATAACGTTTTAAGTGGATCATTATTAAATTAAAATTATAATTAATATACTTAAGTAAATTTTGAAGTAGGTGAAAAAACTAGATAATAGGATAATACATAATGAATTTCAATTATTTTTTTTTTTAAGTTGAAAGAAACTTATGGCGAACGAATTGTTGGGGGCCAAAGGGTGAAAATTTTCGTGGCGTCTGCCTTTGTGGGGAGGACAATAGAGATGAAATGACCGTGATACAATGGGACATGATTGAACTTACCCTCTGGTAACAACCGGACTCTAAATCAGCGTATCGTTTACTTTACAATTATGCGATGCCTCATTTTATTTTCCAATTTAGACGCTCTTTTGTTTTTATTTTTAAAAATTCAGTTTCCTGATTTCAGATGATGATATGGTGGTCCCAGAGGTATTCAGGGACTCAAATACGGGTGCTGGTGAGGTGACCACTGATCAGTGTTCCTCTCATAGAAAGTGGCCAAAAGTACTCTCCTTGGATAGGATTGTCAACCAAAAAAGTACATTTCGTTTTCTCAGCGAGAGATATGCTCAATTCAAGTTGAAGGGTGAGCAGTGTGGAGGGAAAGCGTTATATCTCATGATGCTTTCATGTTAATGACCAACGTCCTACACGATGTCTCCCATAAAATAGGCTGCCAATTGTTGCAGGATAGCTTCCTCGCCTTTCCTTTATCTATTAGCCCAACTGGGAACTATCCTCCATATTTCCTACCCCCAAATTGACTACAATAAACTACCCCCTCCGACTCCACAATCACTCCTTTCCATCATCCCCAACTAGTCCCGATTATCTATATAGTCGTATAAAGTGCTGGAAGGACAAATTGGAGGAATCAAGGTGGGAAGGGGTTTTGGGGGACAAGGTGTGGAGAATTGGAATTGGGAGATCTATGAGGGGTATAGGTATGTGTTGTCGAGGGAGTTTGCGATGGAGAAGAAGTTTGGAGGAAGGTACAAAGGATATTCGGGGTTATTGGGGTTAATAGAGGAAGGAGAGGTGGAAGGACAAGTGGGGGAATCATGGAGGAAAGGGCTTTTGGGATACTGGTTGGGGAAAATGGGAAGAGATAATGGAGTGATTTGGGGGATAAATGGGAAGAGGCGAATTTGTAGAGTTTGATATTGGGAGGTGTGCTGAGGGGTATGAATGCTACTTGGGAAAGGAGAAATGGAGGGAATCTATAAAGGGTGTAATTCTATAAAGGGGTTTTGGAAGTAGATAGGGAGGAGTGATTTCGGAAACTGGTGTGGCGGCTCCAGCGCCACATGTCCAATTATCATATGTTTTTTGACATGGGGAACTTGTCTGTGGGGGGCTATGAGGAGTAGGTTTATGGAAGATGGTTGGGGTATGGGGATGATAGTTTGGACTTTGGAGTGAAGGGAGTGTATTAGGTAATTTCTATGTATCTACTTGAAAAGAGGGGGCCTGGCTACAAGAATTTGAAACCAGGGCCCATTGTGCTCTAGACGCTGCACTACCCATAGACAATTCATCCAATGCAATCACATATCTTTATGACCCTAATTTAATATTAACCTAAAAGACAAGCAACCACATACTCTTCCCCTCATTACTGCAGAAAAGCAGACTGGGAGGAAATTGGAATCTTGATTTCCCGCCAAATTCCAAAGAAGTAAGCAACCTACGTTTCCTTACACGTGGTTATCTGGGGCTGGAGATAAACAACAAATTACGTTCCATTCTAATTTTTTTTTAAACTTCACAATCTTATCTGGAATGATTTAAATAAAAAATACCTTAAATAAACCGTCCCTAATCCATTATAAATAAACTAAAACGATACAGAAAAAAGGCTAAAAATAATCATTTTCCATTTTTAGAGTAAAAATTACTAACAAAATATTTTGGCTTAGAAATCATTATTGAATGAAATGTGGTTTTACCTTAAACGTTTAGCTTCGTCGATAAAAGGGCGCTTTTCTGCTTCTGTGAGAAGTTTCCATTCAGCACCGAGCCTTTTCGAAATTTCCGAATTGTGCATTTTTGGATTTTCTTGTGCCATTTTCCTCCGTTGACCCCTGGACCAGACCATGAAGGCGTTCATAGGCCGTTTTATATGAGCCTCTGACATTTTGGTGGTGGTCGTCGTGCTCGTCGTCATCATCATCATGACGGTGGTCGTTTCTCGAAGAACATGTCTCGACTGAGATGCCGCCGTCCTCGTTCCTCTCTCGTTGGATGTTATCCCGGTTTTCTCTCGGGTTCCGAAGGGTGTGTCCGATTATCTTTTCGCCCCGCCTCCGTGCTCCCACTCGATTGGACGCCCCACAACATGGCGACAGCAACAAGTTAAGTTATGTACAACGAAACCTTTCTCACCCACAAACCCCCCCAAGATGCTTCCCCCTTCCAGCCGCCGACCGCCGAACAACCACCCTCCTTCTTCGCTCCCGCAATCTTCTCTTTCATCCTCCCTCACCAAACCACGCTTCTTTATCTTGAGTAAACTTTTGTAATTTCCACTGTAATTAGCGACCCTCTCGAACTTACAGCATTGCTCCTTCAAGAATGTCGTAATCTTCCGTTTTAGAGAGTAATTGTTTATTTCCCTTAAACATTTAACAATATAAAGGAAGACGTAGAATAATTTTATTTAATAAAAATTTATTCAACCATGCAAATGCATAATGAAATCGTAAATATGTGCAATGAATTCAAACTGTACCTATTTGAAGTAACTAGCTACTACGGGGCGTTTCTATAGTAGGTAATCATCAAGAAAAATTGGTCCAAAAAGAGAGGCACAATATAATAATTAATAAATTGTTTTAAAATCATTAAGGATCTCTTTTTTCGGTTTAGAGGGGGGGGGGGGGGTAGGTGAAGTTCTTTTTCTCAACTTTGTGCTGCAAGGTAATCTTCACCATAAACGGATGCTGTACTCCTTACCAACCTGCTTGCTGTAAGACGCTCTTTGTAAATCGATTTACCACAAATGGGTGCTGTAGGGTAATTTTTACCACCAATGGGTGTAGTAAGGTAATCATTAAATCAAATGGATGATGTAAGGTAATCATTACCTCAAATGGGTGCTGTAATGTAATCATTTAATCAAAAGGGTGATGTAAGGTAAACATTAAATCTAAAGGGTGATGTAAGGTAATCATTAAATCAAATGGGTGGTGTGAGGTAATCATTACCACAAATGGGTGCTGCAGGGTAATTATTAAATCAAAAGGGTGATTTAACGTAATCATTACCACAAATGGATGCTGTAAGGTAATCATTAAATCAAAAGAATGATTTAAGGTAATCATCAGGTACCACAAAATATGGGTGCTGTAAGGTAATCATTAAAACAAAAGGATGATTTAAGGTAATCATCAGGTACCACAAAATATGGGTGCTGTAAGGTAATAATTAAATCGAAAGGGTAATGTAAGGTAATCATTAAATCAAATGGGTGCTGTAAGGTAATCATTAAATCAAAAGGGTGATGGAAGGTAATCATTAAATCAAATGGGTGATGTAAGGTAATCATTAAATCAAATGGGTGATGTGAGGTAATCATTACCACAAATGGGTGCTGCAGGGTAATCATTAAATCAAATGGGTGATGTAAGGTAATCATTCCATCAAATGGGTAATGTAAGGTAATCATTAAATCAAATGGGTGATGTAAGGTAATCATTAAATCAAATGGGTAATGTAAGGTAATCATTAAAACAAAAGGATGATTTAAGGTAATCATCAGGTACCACAAAATATGGGTGCTGTAAGGTAATAATTAAATCGAAAGGGTAATGTAAGGTAATCATTACATCAAATGGGTGATGTAAGGTAATCATTAAATCAAAAGGGTGATGTAAGGTAATCAATACTACAAATGGGTGCTGAAAGGTAATCATTAAAGAGTTCTGTAAGGGAATCATTACCATTTGTGGTGCTGTAAGCAGTAAGGTAATACGTAACTAATAATTAAACAAACTGTTTCAAAATACATACGTATCTAATAAAAATAAGTACAGTTCTACTAAGTACCTAAAAATAGAGGTAGATCTCTTTTATTTCCCCATGAATATGGTATCATTTTTTTGTTCTTTACCAAGCGAACATTTTATCCTACTAATCTCATTACGTACATGATTATGAATACCAGCTCAAATGAAAATTTCAGCTAACACTTTTATCTCGCTCGGTGTAGAGGGAGGCATGTTTTGTAAAGCCTTACCCTATCTTCAGGATCGTAAATATAAAATGTGAGCTCCCTATAAGACCTCGTCAATACGGAGTGGGCTGATATAACAAGCGCTCTGATATAAAATGTTTTTGATGAAAAAAAGAAGAGAAGAAAAAAAAAATTGTCTACTCTATCAAAAGGGAAAGATAGTAAAAATTTGTCCAACACTGACAGCTTATCATATTTTCAAACAAAATATCACAAAAGCAGGATATTCAGTCAAAAAGTATTTCTTAAGATTTAAATTTTTTCCTTCCTTTGAATAATTATGATAGAAAAACCTCATAAAACTGGTCAATGTTTATAGGAAAGACTTTTTTATTGAAGATTTGATTGTCTTGAATATGGACATAACGGGTCCTTTGTCCCCTCCGTGGAGGAACAAGTGTGGAAATTTGTACGTGACAAGCAAGGTGTGCGGGTAGGTGCGAATTGACAATAAAATACTGGTCGGTATTGTTTCAATCAGGGTTGTATTCAGTTCTATTGAATAGCGATCATCAGGCGCTCCTTTATGCGACGTCCGTTTCGAGGGGTGTCGCTATTGACTTGGCTGGACTTAGTCACGCTGTTATGAATAAGAGAAGGCTAACTGTATTACGGTGACTGTCTACGATCTCACAGATATCCAACCCAAACCCCCTCTTCCTCCTCCCTCTTTTACAACCCCAATACCACGTTTGTCTTCCTTCGAGATTAATTTAGGACAGTATTATGTCATAATAACTTATTTATTACTTCATTATCCATACAACAAACAAGAATCCATGAAAAATCCTCCATGGCCCCAATTTAGGATCTTTGGTGTTTGTAAAGAGGTCTGTAGAGTCAAATATTTTTGGAAAGTTCGACAAGAGGACTTTGCTAAAATGTGATATGGAGAAAGAACCCCATAGTCCAACTCTGAAAATTCGGAGCTCTACAGACCTCTCCACTATCAACACGTGAGGTGAGGGATGGGAGGGTTAGTGTAAGGAGGTGGGGATGGGATGTTTGGTGGTTGTGATCAAAAAGTGTCATAATCAGGCTAAAAAGGGTCTTTTTTGTCCAAAAGTGTCATAATCTGGTTGAAAAGGGTCTTTTCTTGTCAAAAAGGCTCAAAATCAGGCTAAAAAGGGTCTTTTATGGATAAAAATGGTCGAAGTCAGTATGAAAAATGCCTTCTCTTTTCATAAAGGAGCGGAATCTGGCTGAAAATGGGCTTTTCTACTCGAAAAAGGTTTAAAATAAGACCAAAAAGGGACTTTTCTTGTTCAAAGTGTCATAATATGGCTGAAAAGGGTCTTTTATCATCAAACAATGATCAAAAACTGTCTGAAAAGGGTCTTTTCTTGTCAAAAAGGCTCAAAATCAGGCTAAAAAGGGTCTTTTATGGTTAAAACGGTCGAAATTATAATAAAAATGTCTTTTCTTTTTAAAAATTAAGGTCTTTTCTTGTCAAAAAGGCTCAAAATCTGGCTCCAAAGGGTCTTTTTTGTCTATAAAAGTCCCAAATGAGGCCTAAAGGGGTCTTTTATAGTTAAAAAGGGTCCAAGTATATCTGAAAAATGTCTTTTCTTTTCAAAAAGAGTTAAAATGAGACTGAAAATGGTCTTTTCTTTTCAAAAAGGGACCCAAATCAGGCTCCAAAGGGTCTTTTTTGTCTATAAAAGTCCAAAATGAGGCCGAAAGGGGTCTTTTATTGTTAAAAAGGGTCCAAGTCTATCTGGAAAAGGTCTTTTCTTTCAAAAAAGATTTAAAATCAGACTGAAAATGGTCTTTTCTTTTCAAAAAGGGACCAAAATCAGGCTCAAAAAGGGTATTTTTTTTTGCTTCAAAACATGTCTGATTATCTCTTTAGGCTTTCATTCTCAGAGAAATGTGTGAAAAAAAGGTGTAAAACTCTTTAAAAATGCGTAAAATCCCGCACAATCCGGTCACCCTAGGCTAGATCAAAATTCAAGGATCCTTAAAATGAAGTCTAAAGCTTCCCTCCCCCTGCAGAATCTAAGAAAAGGGCAAATTAGTCATTCACGGGTAACAATTAAAATTGTTTTAAAAAAAGGGATTTTGCATAAATCTCGATTTACATAATAGGTCTGAGTATTTTATAAATACATTTTTCCTCTAATTAAATTTCATAGGGAGGTATTCAAGGCGGGGATAAAAGCGCGAAAGGAAAATAGATGCAATCAAGATGGAGCAAAAGCCAAGCCCTGCCTTTTTGAAATAATAAACTGGAACTTATGTAAATTAAAAGGGGCTTTTCTGGGTTATGAATAAACCCGTATCAGAGGACTGTGTAGTCTCTGTCGGTTTGCATAATGAAAACAAGATGAAGTCGTTTATTTTAAATTATTCCCAAGGGGTTTTGAAGGAGGGTCTAATGGGCGGCTATCTCTGAGCCCACATTGTCGTCCTAACTTATTACTCTCATTATTCCCTCGAGTTGTCTCTTATTCTCGCTCCGAGTACTATCGCCCCCCTCCCTCGCGCCTTTTCTTTCCCTTATCTACGACGGGGGGAGCCCTTTTTGTTCATTTCCGCTTTTCCACGGGCCGGTCTCGTTATCTAACAGGGCAGACGCCTCCTAAGCTCGACGCCCAGCCACCAATGCCCTCTTACGAGATATCCTTGTTTTTTCGACTCATTTCCACCACCTGTCGGACATCACTTGACATTTTGAAATCCTCATCTTTTTATCCTTTTTATTTTAACTTCTCTACCCAACAAAAATGTTTAAAAAATAACATCTTGATTAGGTACCTATCTCTTTTGTAAAAATGATGAGGAAAAAAAAAGTCTGGTCTGGTTTGCTATGGTATGGTATGGTCTGCTCCGGTCTGATCTGATCTGGTATACTCTGGTCTGCTCTGGTCTACTCTGGTCTTCTCTCGCCTGCTCTGGTCTACTTTGGTATGATCTGGTCTGCTCTAGTATA
The DNA here is from genome assembly GCA_018703685.1 of Orius laevigatus. Classification (NCBI taxonomy): domain Eukaryota; kingdom Metazoa; phylum Arthropoda; class Insecta; order Hemiptera; family Anthocoridae; genus Orius; species Orius laevigatus. The sequence continues at coordinate 7,367 of JAGWEN010001384.1, read as the reverse complement.
CTCTGGTCTACTCTGGTATGATCTGGTCTGCTCTGGTCTACTCTGGTATATTCTCGTCTGCTCTGGTCTGATCTTGTCTACTCTGATATACTCTGGTATGATCTGGTCTGCTCTGGTTTACTCTGATATACTCTGGTATGACATGGTCTGCTGTGGTATGATCTTGTCTGCTATGGTCTACTCTGGTCTACTCTCGCCTGCTCTGGTCTACTTTGGTATGATCTGGTCTGCTCTGGTTTACTTTGGTATGATCTGGTCTGCTCTGGTCTACTTTGGTATGATCTGGTCTGCTCTGGTATGATCTGGTCTGCTCTGGTATGATCTGGTCTGCTCTGGTATGATCTGGTCTGCTCTGGTCTGCTCTGGTATGATCTGGTCTGCTCTGGTATGATCTGGTCTGCTCTGGTCTACTCTGGTATATTCTCGCCTGCTCTGGTCTGCTCTTGTCTGCTCTGGTCTGATCTTGTCTGCTCTGGTCTGATCTTGTCTGCTCTGATATACTCTGGTATGATCTGGTCTGCTCTGGTTTACTCTGATATACTCTGGTATGACATGGTCTGCTGAGGTATGATCTTGTCTGCTATGGTATACTCTGGTCTACTCTCGCCTGCTCTGGTCTACTTCGGTATGATCTGGTCTGCTCTGGGATGAGCTGGTATGATATGGTCTGCTCTGGTATGATCTGGTATGATCTGGTCTGCTCTGGTATACTCTGGTCTAGTCTGGTCTGCTCTGGTATGATTTGATCTTGTCTGCTTTGATCTACTCTGGTCTACTCTCGCCTGCTCTGGTCTGCTCTGGTCTACTTTGGTATGATCTGGTCTGCTCTGGTCTACTCTGGTATATTCTCGCCTGCTCTGGTATACTCTGGTCTGCTCTGATATACTCTGGTATGATCTGGTCTGCTCTAGTTTACTCTGATATACTCTGGTATGACATGGTCTGCTGTGGTATGATCTTGTCTGCTCTGGTCTACTCTGGTCTACTCTGTTATACTCTGGTCTGCTCTGGTCTACTCAAGAACTTTGGAGAATCAATTAATCAGAAATAAATTTCCGAAGAAAGAAAAGAATAATTTTCCTTAACGAAAAATCATGAATCCGTTTATGATTTGGACGATTTATTGAATTGATTATATCACATCCTCATTCACCTTTTTAGGGTCAACAAGGAGATGATTTCAAAGTTGGCCTCATTTCAATGAATAAAAGAACTGAAAAATTATACAGCATTTGAGGGTTAAAATACAATTAAAATTGTCCTTTGAATAGAAAGAAAACCCTTTTTCGAATTAAAGAAAGGATGATTTCCCCCTTTTCTGGGCCTTCTTTTGAAAACCCACACGTATTCTTCTCTATACTAGTTTATAAATATCTCTCTGTGTGTATTGAAGGGGCACAATATCAGACCGCTGTGTAAATAGGCGTTGAATAGTGGCCGTCTTTATTGAGCCCTGAAACGCTTCAGGCTATCTCCCGGAGTCCCCCCTTCCACCACCCTCCCCTCCCTCAACCAACCTCCCCAGCCCCTTTTTCATTCAGAGCTCGGATCATCTGTCACATCGACTCGATAATGTTTGCCCACGTTTCAGACATCTTACAAACAATAAGATAGTAAAATGATTTAAATATTTCGAACTTTCTCAAAAAGAAAGCTCCTTGGGGTGGTGAAAGGTTGGGTTATTAGTAGGAAGTGGGGGAGGGTAGAGTGGGCGATGAGAATGGCGGAGGGGGACGATCTACCCTCCCCTACCTTCCACCACCTGCTACCACCCTCCCACCACCACCACTCTTAACAAGGCAGTTGGGGGGAAGTGGGGGTGGCTAGACTGTTCATCATGACTTTTTCTGAATTGGAATTAGAATGCTAAACCATCATTACACAACTTTATTGCGGGATAAAGGCAAAAAATACTAAACCATCTTCACTTTCCAACGTTTCACGACCTTTTTCCAACCCCATTATCATTTTTTGAGACAAAAAAAATCAAACTTCAAATGAATTTATAATTAATTTTGATACTTTTTATTTATAATGGAAACTCTTTTTTCGACAGGAACGATAAAAAAATAATTAAAATTTCAAAAAAAATATTAAGGTGCAAATATAATGCAAATTAGTAAACCCGAAGTTGAGAGGGAAAAAAATCCAACGTTTCTTATTAAAAGGCTTTGATAATTGAAATCGGGATAAGGCTTTGATTCAGGAAGGGGAAAAGAGAAAATAGACGAAAAAAGAGCCTACCGGATTATCCGTGAGGGGGGGATGATATTTTTTCAATCCTGGGACGTATTGTGATGGAAAGGAGAGTGTCAGGGTATCTGCATAGTCCGCATATAGATGACCTGCTTCTAGGGTGCGATCCTGCTCCCGACAGCTTACCCGATGATTTGACTTTTCCCCCTTATTGTCTTAATAGAAGAAAAAAAAAACCACTTTCAGACATTTTTCCGGATTCTTTTCAATCATAAAACGGAACCGAAGAATAAATTTATTTCACAAAAACAAAATAACGTCAATCACAAAAACGTGCCCGACAAACACGTTTTTTTCTTGGTTTTCACAAACCAAAGAACAATTACATTGAACATTTTAATCTTTGATGTCGCTTCTTTCGTTTCTAATTGAAATTTATTATGTCAGAACCTTTGAATTTATCATACAATAAAGAGAGGTTGTTTCTTTTCAAGATTCTGAAATGTATAAAATAACGAAAATGGCTGTTCTTACGTTTGTTGATATAAAAGTGACTCCAATCGGAAACAAAGACGTTTATTGAGGCGTTTGAAGGGTAAATTGATTTTTAAAAAAACATCAAATCAATTTTCTTCCATGCCACTCAAATGATTTATCGGCAAAACATAAATGGAAAATAAATTATCCGTTAAACCCACTCTCAAAAACGGTAAATTTCTGTCAAAAACCACAAAATAATCACTAAAAAAAGGCGAATTTCTGGCAATAAAAACTTCATTTTCTGTCAAAACACAAAAAACTGCAAACATTTTACTACACTTCAAAATTTTTTAAAAGCCATTATCTTGAAAACTTCCCCACAAGAGGATTCTCCTAACAATGGAAAAGGACGACCCCATGTTTTGATAATTTTTTAAGCCGATTTTTGGTCATTTTTTTGTGTAGTTTTGAGCCCCCCAACCACTCTATCTTTTTTTTTTAGCGGATTTTTTTTTTTTTAATGGCGTAATAAACTGATTAAACCCCGTTTTGCTAGGGTTTTCTAACTCAATCCGTCTTGGAGTTGTAATTTTTTGAAAGAATTTTTCACTAAAAACATGTCACATAAAACCGACAATATCTCAAATTCCCTTAATAATTTCAAATTTCCAGTTTCAGATTTGGAATCGGCGTTAAATTTTACGTTAAGAACCTAGGTTCTTGATAACCCAAAAAGCCCTATTTTATGTGCCGTAAAAAAAGATCAAAATTGACTTTTACGAAACATGTTTTTATTCGAAATTTTAAAACTACAAATCAAACGTTAGAGATTTCCAGTTTTCTGTAAAAACTTCTTCATTTAACATTTTTAACCTCGAAAGAAAAAATTGCCTAGCGTTTTTACTTATTAGTCCAGTCAATCTAATCCTGAAAAAGCAATTAACGATCAATAAGGAGGGGAGGGGGTAAATTTAAAAAAAATTTCATTAAAAAATGGAAATTTCAAAAAAATTTGAATTGCTTTTTAACAGTTTGTTTTTAAAGGTAATTAAATTCTCTACAACTTTTATTAAGTACACTTTTTTGATTAGATGACGTCTTCTGTTCTTTAGAGGTCAAAATAGAAACCCCCGGTTTTTAGTTTTTTTTTTTTTGTTTTTGGCGAGTCGACCTCAGTAGGCTCTAGAGCTCAAACACGTTTGGGTCCTGGAAATAACTCCTACGGGAGTCGAGAAAAAAAGATCCCATATTGTCTTCGAAATTCTAAGCAAATTTTTACTAATGTATATTTAAAGTATTTAAGTTAATTTTGTACTAAAAACCTATCTCACATACTACGTACTAACGGACTAACGGTTTTGGCGATATATTGCGGGAAAACGAACGAAAAAAAAAAAAAAGAAAATCCCACCTTAAAAGAAAAAAACCGAAAAAACAAGACAAAAAAAAATCAGCAGACCTTTACGCATAAAAAAAAAAAAAAAACACAATCACCTTACTTAAAAAAAATCAAAAAAAAAACTTTCGTATACGGACGAATCCTAGACGCCCATTCAAGCCCCTCGGGAATAAATCCTTCCACAATCTGGTTTCGTGAGGATGGGTAAATGTTTGTTTTGTGTGTTTTGTGTTTTTTTTTGTTTTTTTTGCGGTTAATATAAATTTGAATCATCCCCCTGAATTACCACAAATTCATGCCCCTAGCATAGTATCAATCCCACACCTAACCCTGATAATTTTTAGAAAATATCATAGCGCTATATCCATCATCTATCAATGGCTTGTAATTGCTCGCATATATCACCGATAATCCCCTACGCTAAGACAAATTTTCCGTCGAGAAAATAAAACTAAATACTTTTTTTTTTTTTTTTTTTTTTCTTCTTTTTTTTCTTTTTTTTTTTTTTTTTTTTTTTTTTTTTTTCAATACTAAACAAAATCGGGGAATCAAATAAAAGCTTGCATTTTTTCTGTGTAAAAAAACCAATGTAAGAACCCATGTTGCAAAATCGTGTTTCTTTATGACTTCTTTTAGAGATATTACAAAAGAACCCCAAACCCAAAAACCCACCAGCCAAGAACCCAACACCAACGCCTTAATTCCTAAGCTGATTGCGTCCTAAAACTTCCCTAGTATCCGCCCATAATTATCCGAATTATTAAAAAAAGAGAAAAAAAAAACAAAAAAAAAAGAAAAACATAAAAAAAAATAACACAAAAAAAAAAAAAAAAAAAAAAAAAAAAAAAAAAAAAACAAGAGATCTGGAAATCAGTAACCGAAGGGGACAGTCGTGACTTCAAAAAGAAAGAAAAGAAAAAAACCACTTTTCTTCTATATTCCTTCTGAAGTATCACAGTAGTGATTCACGCCACTTGGGTTAACAGACTACACTCACTTCATCCAACAACTAAGCATACACTTCACAGATTTCACCACGACCATTCACAAGTTCACGTTTTCATTTTACTCAAAGACTGAACAATCTACGTCGCGAAAGACACACTCGACCATACCTGGTTCCACGCTACTTCACACCTCAAACGTAGAATCAAACCAGACGTAAGCAAAACTAGTGCTAATGTCCAAGTAAAACAAACTAAACATACTCACACACTCAAACTAAAACAAAAAACTAAGAGGTTCAAACATGAATTAGCCTTCGAATAATAAAACCTCTGCAGACCTGGCGCCAACCTGCACACCTCAAATAAACCGTTGAAATTGTGTAATTCTCCTCAGTATCGATCCGGACCATTATCTACTTATCTCCTTGAAGTTACTACTCTAACTCGAATAGAGCCCCAGGAGCTCGGGCGGACAGGGAAGGGGAAGGGGGTAGGGCGCCAGAGGAGAGAACTACGAAAAGATAGGACGGACCTAAAATGGGGAAGGGCGCTAGGCAGTAGGAGGGATGGAAGAGCAGTCAAAAAAAAAACAAAGAAAAACCCAAAAAAAAAAAAAGAACGCGCGGAAAAAAACCGATCTTCACATCTCCAACTTTCTGCCAAATAAACACTCTTGAACGAGCCACCGAGAGCCACCTACCCATCAAAAAAAACACTCACACTGCAGGGTGGAACACTATTCCCTGAACAAGAGAGAAACACGTGGTCAAAAAGGAAAAGACACACCCCCACAAGCGCCCAAAACCTGTGTTCTAAAATCCAGTACAACAACTACTCGCCAAGGAAAACACTTCTGAGTAAGCATTCATTTGCACAACACATAAAAGATCAAGACAGCCCATAAAAAAAATCCAACTCATTCCAAAACGTTCCAGACCGAGACCCCAAAAAAAACACTTAACCACAAAAACAACAATAAAGAAATACAAAAAAAAACACCCGCGACCTGGCTGAACGATAAACACTAGAGTTCCACAATATCCTACACCCAAAAGATTAACAAGCCAACTCCACAACAAAAAAACAACTACTCCCAAACACTACTCCGACGTACATAAGCACTACCACGAGCCTAAACCCGACACAACAAACACATTTAGAGGTCCTCACATCAACTACCCGTTCCCCTACAAAACACGTCTACTTAAAAGGAAACACGTTGGAAACACTCCAATGACTTATAAAACACTCATCCGCGGGACATTCACTCACGAAAGAAACGCACACTGCTCATCCCCTACAATAAACAGGCACACAAAGAAAACACTCCAGGTAGAAACATAAAAACCAACAGATGCACCAAACGTTCCCACAAGAAAAAAGATCGCAAATCCTCCAAAACGTTTCCATCTTTCTGCAATACTCCAATGCGCTCCAAACGGTCCCATACGAGACACAAGCCCACCACTAACAGACAGAAACACATACTCCAGCTCCCCCAACTCTCCCCCATGGACCCTAGTTCATAAGGAGCCTTCCATCTCTTGCTCCTCTTCTTTTTCCTGAGGGCCATGCAAGAGAGGCTTTGCCTTCTTCCTCTCAATATCTTTAACAATCTAGACTCCTCCAAGGCTTTCTAAAATCTGTCGCAAAGAAATCCCAAGACCAATCTGGGGCAATACCAATCTCCCTCCAAAATCTACTATCGACTGGCAAAAAATCTAAAGATGCCTTGAATCGATTCCTCCATTTCAGTTTCCTCCATAAATCCAGAATTTAAGCGGCCTTAGCCCTCACGACCATCTCTCGTCGAAAAACGTCTAACTACTCACCCACCTTCTCAATCTCTGCCGCTATCTCACCAAATAAGTCGAAATTAATCAAACAATGTTGGACTAATCAACAATTCAACGGATAGATTGGATTAGGAAAATTGAATTGGACAAAACTCCATTTAAAAAAAAAAATAACCCTTTAAAGGAAAACCAATAGAACAAGGAGAGCGGGTACTAAAAATATAAAAAATAGAAATGACAATATCTACAATCAATTGAATTCTAAATCTCATGCTCCCCCCTCAACAAAAATCAAACAAAATAAAAGAGTCAATAGGACTAATTAATAATTGTAAAAATACATTCTAGGAGATTTATAAAAAAAAAAAGAATAAATCTAAGATGTTAATATCTATATTTTTAGTTATTGTTATTATTTTTAACTTTTAATTTTAAATAATTAAGTATTATTTTATTTTAGATTTATATTCCTATAAATATTAAAATTATATAGTATTACTGGTTTATTAAAATTTTATTTTTTGTTCGGTTCGTTAGTTTTCGGCGGCG
>JAGWEN010001383.1:0-29584 GCA_018703685.1 Orius laevigatus | reverse complement strand
GACTTGAAATTAGGCAAAAATCTTCTTTAATATGATAAGAAAATTCCCTGAAAATTTCAAGTCGATCGGTCCAAAGGAAGCTGAGAAAACACAATTTTCGTTTCAAAGCTTTGAAGATGGTGTTTAGTTGGCATAGCCAACTAATGTCCAACTGGAGTCTTGGAAAATCGAAAGAAACGATTTGATCACGTCTGACCGTGCTTATAGCTTTGCATGATTATTCTTGAATATGTCAATGGAAATTTGGCTTCATTTTTCATCATGAAATATCCTGTCGGCACGTTTTATTGAAGGATTTTTAACGTTTCCTGTTGTCTATTTATCCGATGATAAAAGGCAGGAAAACTAATTAAGCTATCGGTCGTGATGGAAAAGAAAACCGTGATGGATGCCGCCTATGATGTTGCCAAGGATTCCATCGAAAAATATTAAAAATCCATATTTTGTCGGGCGTATCGTAAAAGTCGTGTCATCAGAAACCTTGTTCTACTGATTTTCCAACTTTGAAGCCAATTTGTCTTCAGAAACTTGTAATCTTTAGCTGGGAACTTTGATTAAGTTCGATGTTTTAAGTGCATCTCACGAAGTTTCTCGAGACGCTCTGAGGAGTAGGAGGCGCCCCAGGGGAGTGGGGCGCATTCCAAGCAAGGCCAGCCATTGACACTGAAAACTTTTTCTCTGCTCAAACAAAAGTGGGGAAAAAAAAGAATTCTCTCACCCTATTATCGGAGGATATTGCGTTTCTGTTAATTTGCAATGTTTTGATTCTCACATCCATAATTTTGTAATTAATCATAAAGCATGACTTTGAATTCTTGCGGAAGGGAGATTTTAAGTGAAAAGGGACCTCATTTTCTGTCTACGTGTCGCCTATAGTATCGCTTTCGTTTCATTCACGTCTTTCTTTTGAGTCCGTCAGCGAAAACTAAGCCGGCTCGGTCTCGATTTGGTGTGGGCACGTCTGGAATTTTACCAGCCACCCGCGGGAGCACCTGACTTGTACAACTTTCTCCAAATAAGTCGGATCCTCTAATGCCGTTCTCTTGTTTTTTTCCTCTCTCTCTGCCACTCAAATCTAGGACCCAGGACCGCTCTTTTTCGACGATAAGCCCAAAAAACCGTTTTATCTTAACACTTTTGAGGACATTTTTTGCATATGAAAACCACAGAGACATGAGGAATTTATTAATTTAAATTTTTTTCAAGCTTATCTCAACATAGCGCTTACTAACACACACAAAATGCGAATATAAGCCGAAAGCCGAGATTGACCTCCTCCGGAAATCCGCTAAAATCCTCTAAAAATTCTTTTCTCCTAATGATTTATACTCCGGTTCCACTTTCGTATTTCAGAGTCCTCTTGCCTCACCCCCCTGGGGTTGGTCTGTAAAAAAGCTTCTGGTCAAATTGGAGTAGCAGTCGTTTTTGCTTTCCCATTTTGGTTTTTCACGATTTTGAAAGCTCTCTTATAAACGAGACTCATGATATTAGATTTAAAAAATTTATACTGAACCCTTTGGCTATTTTTTATCTCGTGAAAGGATGAAAGGGGGCGAAAAGAGGTCCCCTGGACGGGATGAAAGTCCGTCGAGCTGGTTTTAACCGGGATTGATTTCACCTTAGGAGACTCGCTTGTCGGCATTTTTAATATTTTATTTTAACACAGTTTTCACTGTCAAAACCGCTTTTTCTCGAAAAGTTATTTCTAGGCAGATAGCATGAACACACCTAGGTGCTTTAAAGCGAATTGGTGTTGTGAGGACTCCTTGCAGCATCTACATATGTAGGTTTGGAAGCACTTTTCAGCACATAGGTACCGTAAAATACTCGATAACCGCACCTAGGTGCCGTAAAATTGTCGATTACCGCACCTAGGTGTAGTAAAATACTCGAAACCGCACCTAGTTGCTTTAAAGTAGATTATTACCGCACCTAGGAGCTGTAAAGTGCATCATTACCACACCTAGGTGCAGTAAAGTATTTGATTACCGCACCTAGGTGCTTTAAAGTAGATTATTACCGCACCTAGGAGCTAAAAACTAAGTTATTACCGCACCTAGGAGTTAAAAACTAAGTTACTACCGCACCTAGGAGCTGTAAAGTACATCATTACCACACCTAGGTGCAGTAAAATACTCGATAACCGCACCTAGATGGTGGTAAGTTCTTGATTACCGCACCTAGGAGCTAAAAACTAAGTTATTACCGCACCTAGGAGTTAAAAACTAAGTTATTACCGCACCTAGGAGCTAAAAACTAAGTTATTACCGCACCTAGGAGCTGTAAAGTACTTCATTATCGCACCTAGGAGCTGTAAAGTGCATCATTACCACACCTAGGTGCAGTAAAGTATTTGATTACCACACCTAGGTGCTTTAAAGTAGATTATTACCGCACCTAGGAGCTGTAAAGTACATCATTACCGCACCTAGGGGAGCTAAAAACTAAGTTATTACCGCACCTAGGAGCTGTAAAGTACATCATTACCACACCTAGGTGCAGTAAAATACTCGATAACCGCACCTAGATGGTGGTAAGTTCTTGATTACCGCACCTAGGAGCTAAAAACTAAGTTATTACCGCACCTAGGAGTTAAAAACTAAGTTACTACCGCACCTAGGAGCTTTAAAGTACATCATTACCACACCTAGGTGCAGTAAAATACTCGATAACCGCACCTAGATGGTGGTAAGTTCTTGATTACCGCACCTAGGAGCTAAAAACTAAGTTATTACCGCACCTAGGAGCTAAAAACTAAGTTATTACCGCACCTAGGAGCTGTAAAGTACTTCATTATCGCACCTAGGGGAGCTAAAAACTAAGTTATTACCGCACCTAGGAGCTGTAAAGTACATCATTACCACACCTAGGTGCAGTAAAATACTCGATAACCGCACCTAGATGGTGGTAAGTTCTTGATTACCGCACCTAGGAGCTAAAAACTAAGTTATTACCGCACCTAGGAGTTAAAAACTAAGTTACTACCGCACCTAGGAGCTGTAAAGTACATCATTACCACACCTAGGTGCAGTAAAATACTCGATAACCGCACCTAGATGGTGGTAAGTTCTTGATTACCGCACCTAGGAGCTAAAAACTAAGTTATTACCGCACCTAGGAGTTAAAAACTAAGTTATTACCGCACCTAGGAGCTAAAAACTAAGTTATTACCGCACCTAGGAGCTGTAAAGTACTTCATTATCGCACCTAGGAGCTGTAAAGTGCATCATTACCACACCTAGGTGCAGTAAAGTATTTGATTACCACACCTAGGTGCTTTAAAGTAGATTATTACCGCACCTAGGAGCTGTAAAGTACATCATTACCGCACCTAGGGGAGCTAAAAACTAAGTTATTACCGCACCTAGGAGCTGTAAAGTACATCATTACCACACCTAGGTGCAGTAAAATACTCGATAACCGCACCTAGATGGTGGTAAGTTCTTGATTACCGCACCTAGGAGCTAAAAACTAAGTTATTACCGCACCTAGGAGCTGTAAAGTACTTCATTACCGCACCTAGGAGCTGTAAAGTACTTCATTACCTAGGTGCTTTATAACACTTGATTACCTCACCTACGTGCTGTAAAGTACATGATTACCACACCTAGGTGCTGTAAAGTACTCATTACTGGTTCTGTATAAGTTCTTTCCCATACAATTTTACTAATAACAAGAACTTTTTTGGTTTCTTTTAGAAAAACGATGAAAATGGAGAGGCGAGGATTTGAGGAAGAAAGAAAATGACTCGGTTCGTAGATCGACCCTGTGCTTTCATTTCAACATCTTGGGAGCCGCCGAAAAAGAAGAAAACGGATTATCAATTAAAGGTAAACATTTTTAACTCAAAGGATATGAAAGTCGAATAAATCGAATTCGTCAAAGCCGTAGGTTGTACGTTTAAAAATCTTTTTATTTCCACAATTATGAAAATGTTGATCTTTACAATGGATTTGCTCGTCTCTCGACTTTCACACGGAATCCACGACTCTCCGCCTCAAAATGCATCTTTCGCTTTCCATTTCGTTGACATTCAAATTCTTCTCATTTGACCCCTTTCGTGTCTTGGGGTGAAGAAAATAAATAAAATTCCCCCCTTTTAAGGGGTTTTCTAAAAGAAAAAAAAAGTCCAATCTAAAATCGTGGCAAACGGCCATAAAATATAAGACAAGGCTGCCACTCTCGACAGCTTAATTTACCCCCAAAACCTTAAAATATTTACACCCCTGCATAAAACAGACGATTCACATAAAATCTCGATAAACCGTCAAGGCCAGACGTGTTGCATTGGTCGGATTGTCGAGAGTGAAAATCGATTGATTTAGAAATCGAATATTTGAAAGTTGTTTTTTTTATCAGGAGGCCCATTGTTGAAGCAAATTAACATTTTTTATGAATACTTGCTAATTGAAGGTTAAGATAATCGGTGTTAACATCCCCCATTTTGCTCTCAGACAAGCACTCACCTTGAAGTGCAAACAACTTTTTTTACCCCCTCCCCCACCTTCCTTCACCTCCCCTTCCTTCTTAAAACTTTTTCCTCGTAGACGGACAAGAAACTCACTTAAACCAATCAAAGAAGCGAATCGAGATCCGTCCAATTAATTAGAAAACTCTTCAATCTAGTTTCTTTACAATACCCTCAATTAACAATTTTATTCACTTTTACTTCACAAAAAAAGGGTTAACAAACGAAATGTAATTGATCCTGGGAGTTTCTATGTTTACGTTTTCATAAACAAATAATTTCCCTTTTATTTGCAGCCTTAAACTTCATTAAAAATCATTGAAAACCACTCAAAATCCATCAAACACTATTCAAAACTTAAAGAATACATCACAAAACCCAAGAAAAAACCATAAAAACTATTTAAAACCCAATGAAAACCACTCAAAACGCCTTATAAATCAAAGAAAACCACTCAAAACTCATAAAATCCGTTCCAACTTCCAAACCTAATAGTCCAGTCAAACCTGGGGGTGGAAAAAAATAAAGTACATATTTTGTTTCTCTACGGAAATGGTTCGCTGATTAACCACAAAAAAAGTCCATAACCGAAACCCGTGAGCTTTGGACGCTAGAGCGTTTTTAATGAGATTTTTTTCGTTTTTTTCCTAATATCTCGAAAACCGTAGGTCGTAGGCGAAAACATTTCTAGTTCAAAATTAAAGATAATTCAATTTACTATATTTTTGAGCTGATATGATTTTTTGTTGGACCAAACGTATCGGAGCTACGAGGTCGCTAAAAACCGGGGTTTTCTATTTTGACCTCTGAAGGACAGAAGACGTCATCTAATCAAAAAAGTGCACTTAATAAAAGTTGTAGAGAATTCAATTACCTCTTACCCTTATTCAATTACCCCTTCAATTACCTTACCAACCCTCACAAAAAAATTAACGGTCAAAAGTCGGGGGTGGGGGTAAATTCAAAAAATTTCAAAAAAAAATTTCATTCAAAAATTGAAATTTCCAAAAAATGAATGAAAACAAAATTGCTGATTATAAAATGTTCTACAAATTGGATTTACTAAGATTTTTTGTAGGACCAAAGGTTTCTGAGCTACGAGGTGACAAAAAAGCGGGATTTTCGAGTTTTCGAGTTGATTTTTAATTGATTCTCGATAGTTGATTGTAAATGGAATTTGAATTCTCTACAACGTTTACTTAGCATGATTTTTTGATTAGAAAACGCCTTCTTTGCTTTTTTCCGACTTTTCTAAAATCTTACTTTTTTTATAGCAAAAACTTGCTTTTTTGTCACCTCGTAGCCCAGAAACCTTTGGTCCTACAAAAAATCTTAATAAATCAAATTTTTAGAAAAATTTATAAGCTTTAATTTTGTTTTTATAAATTTTTTTGAAATTTCAATTTTTGAATGAAATTTGTTTTGAAATTTACCCCCACCCCTGCGTATTTATCGTTAATTGATTTTTGAGAGTTGTTTTCAAAAGGTAATTAAATTCTCTACAACTTTTATTAAGTCCACTCTTTTGATTAGATGACGTCTTCCGTCCTTTAGAGGTCAAAATAGAAAACCCCGGTTTTTTGCGACCTCGTAGCTCAGAAACGTTTGGTCCTACGAAAAAATCATATTAGCTCAAAATTATAGCAAATTTAATTATCTTTAATTTTGTACTAAAAATTACTTCGCCTACTATTTACGGTTTTCGAGATAATGGCGAAAAAACGAAAAAAATCACCATAAAAACTTTCTTGACGCCAAAGCGCACAGGTTTCGGTTGTGGACTTTTTTTTGGTTAATGGACCCCTACACATTTCCGTAGAGAAAAAAAAAACCTTATTTTTTTCTTTTATTTGGCCTTTTCGGGCTTAGTTTGACTGGACTATGTATAAACAAAACTACTCAAAACCGCACGAAGGCCATCCTGATCTGCTATTTGAAATTTCTGATACTTGACTACAGTTTGCAAGATTGGGGCTGCTGAAAATCGGCACAGGATTGAATGAAGCAAATCCTCCCTACTTCCCAAGATGGAAATCGCTTTGTTTTGAATGTTTTTCGAACGTTACGACTAGGGCGACCTTTCGCTTAGGATCCGTTTGATATTTCGCAAAGGACGATGTGGGCTCGAGGATCGATACGTAAAAACATTTTACCGCTTCGTCTGATAAGTAATGCAGTCGAGTCTCTTTTTTTCCTGCTCCCGAGTTGGGCATTTCCTGTTAAAACCCTTTTTTTCAACCCTCCACTATCGATCGATACCCCTAACTTTTGCTAATATGAAGGATTTACTTTTTTTAAAACAAAGAAAGTGAATTCTGTTCGGTTTTTAAGGAAGATCCACCATAAAATTGACTGTTTACCGGTAATTTCTCAATTGGTTGAACTATCCTTCCTTTAATTCGGCGATGTCAAGGTAGGATGTCTTCCACGCTTTCAAGGACGCTGGTTGATTTCCCAGATTAAAAAAATTGTTAGCATTGTCTTTAGAGATCAAGAATGTGAGTAATCCTGTGTAATCGAATGTTTTAATTATTTGTTTGTTGCCATAGTTACGATTTTTTCAGTCGGTTCAGCAGTTTTTCGTTGTAGTCATCTTTTAAGGCTCATATTCGAAGTTATAAGCAATAGAAAATAGAGAAAAAAGGCCTGGTCTGATAGTTGCCGCGTTCCTAGACCCAACCTCCTGACCCCCTACCCTGTGTATGGTGAAAATTTGGTGATTGAAAATCTCTTCTTCCACCTTATCTAAAGCGGCAGCATTCCGCCCCGCCAAGCAAAACCATTCAGATTTCCTCCATCCCATCTAATCTAGGCGTTCCGACTGCGCCATTTTGTTCGATTAAAAGCTGATTACGGATCCCAAAAAAAAATTCCACATCTCTTGGCTAACGATGTTCTTTTTCAGGCCACAATTAATTCCCCTGATGTATTATAGAAGCGAAAATAGTCTGACGTTAATAGGCTGGCGAGTTTTGGCACTATAATTAATTTAACGGCGGATTCGAAAAGATGTCTAGGTCATTGTGTCAAATGCGCGAAAAGAAAAAAAATCCAGTTTCCTTTTTAGAAGGCGAGAAGGCCTTAAATTTTTAATAGAACGCGAACGTTTAGGTCCAATTTATTCCTTTATGTTGTGCAAAAAAACGCGGAAGGAGGCCATAAATTTTGAAATTTGAAGGACGTTCGTTGTTTTGGCTCTTGTTTTGTGGACGGTGTTGAAATAGTTGCAATTTAAGCCCTTTGAGCCTCCGGCATGCCTGCCTCGCGAGGAATCCCTAAGCCCGTCAAGTTGCCACTTCTGACACAAACCCGGATGAAAAATCACTTTCAAATACTTGAAAGTGATTTTTTTGTTTGTTTTGAAAGTCGTAGGCGTTGACTAATTAACTTTTTCATTTTGTGATCTTTGACGTCTTATTAAGATGGCGATAATCGGAGAGGGACAAAAGATGTCCGGAACTAATGGAAAAATAATGAATTACCGACTCCTTTCAGAGAAGCTTCTATTCAAAATTCCGTCGACGTTTGTTCTGTAAAGAATAAATTAAAATAACGTTTATAGGAATGTTGCCAATTTGTAGTTGCATTTTGTAAGAATAAAATTGAGGTGTTAAGCCAATTTCTAATGTTAAACGAAGATCGCTACCGGGTTCCTGGTGGTCCGAACAAACCAGGGCCCCTCATCACAGAGGGCTAGTTGGGGTTATGCAATGATGGTGGTGAAGGGTAATTGGGGGAGTTAGGAGATTAATGGGGAGTATTGGAGGTTGGGGTGGTATATTAATGGTGTCTTCGCGATCTTTGGGGGTTATACCATCCAAAAGAAGTTTTAGTACTCTACTTGAAGTTTCTGAATCCTTTTCCGGGGGTAATTGAGGAGGTAAAGTTGGAATGAAAAATAGGGGAAATTGTTGAGGGAGCAGGGAAATTGGGGTAATAAATGGTAAAAATGTGTTTCATTTTACTACCCCTCTAGCTTTATAGTTTAGATAAAGGATATGACAGGGGCAGGGGCGGACTGGCCCGGTGGACAGAACGAATATGCATAGAGGCGCCCCCCCCCGGGTCAGGTTTTAAGCGTTATTTTTGCTCAGTGGCTCTCAAACTGGACGTAAGCTGTCCCCAGGGGAGTGTGGGAAAGCTCAAGTTTTTTGTGTGTGCAAATATATCCAAAAATTCATGAAAAACTTCAAAATCAACATTTGTAAAGCCTGATTTTCGTCAAAAAACGTCAAAATCAACATTTTAAAGCCAAACTTTCGTCAAAAACCTCAAAATCAACATTTATGAAGCCTAATTTTCGTACAAAAACCTTAAAATTTAAAAAGACAAATTTTCGTCAAAAACCTCAAAATCAACATTTGTATACTAATTTTAGTAACAAAAAACTCAAAATCGACAAAGACAAATTTTCGTCAAAAACCTCAAAATATTTAAAAGCCAATTTTCGTCAAAAAACCTCAAAATCAACATTTATAAATGCCTAATTCTGCAAAAAAACCTCAAAATAAAATTTATAAATGCCTAATTTTCGTCAAAAAAACCTCAAAATCAACTTTAAATTGGCAATTTTTTGTCAAAAACCTCCAAATCATGGTTATAAGAGCAAATTTTTTTTGTCAAAAATCTCAAAATCAACGTTTTAAGTGCAATTTCTTTTATCAAAAACCTCAGAATCAACATTTTAAAACCCAAATTTCATTTAAAAACCTCAAAGTTAACATTCAAAACTTTTTGGAGGGGGGGGGGACAAAGGTTTTAATTTGTTTAAAAGGGGGGCGCACTGTAAAAAAGTTTGGGAACCTCTGTTTTTGCTGAATATATTTTTCTAAGAGCCAATTTTCTGTCAAAATTTTCTGCGCCCCCCCCCCAACCGGGCGCCCCTTAACTGAAAACCCACCCACACCCTAAGGTCCCAGTCCGCCCCTATAGGCAACCAGGGCCGACGGTGCACTAGCGACGTCACTCCTTTGCAACATTTTGAGCCATAACGGAAGTCAAGCATTGAACTTGAAGGAGCGAATAAGTCAAAAGTAGGCGGAAAGGTGTGGCATTCGTCCCCGGCCTTTTTTAAAAGAAAAACTCGACTCAAATATTCAGTAAGTGACATTGAAAAAACTTTCACATTTTCGACTTTCCAGAAAAGCTTCTATTTAAAGAACGTTGCGAAAATCAATATCGATGTCACGTTTTTTTATTATTAAACTTTTAGATTAATTTTATATTAAGAACTAACAGGAAGTTTGAGTTATTATGAACGGAGTACAATATCGGTTATTGTGACTAATGATATTCGTAGACAATGTCCCATTGTTCCTTTACAGCCTCCAAACAAGTCTCCGGCTGTGTCAAGTTGATTTTTCTCTTTTTCTTCCCATCCCATTCTGTCATCGGCTTCCTCTATTAAATATACAAACTACAAACTTGGCGTTATCGGATTTGGAAAGGACGAGTTTTTTGTGTTGTTGTTTGCTTATTTCTAACGGTTTTCCTAGCTTCTGGTGTCGCAATAGACCGGTTGATCTCCGGAACTTTTTTCCTTCCACCGCCTTCGGTCAAATGAGGTCTTTTCGAATTCCTGAGCCTGGAAATTGTAGATCCGAGGTCATTTCCATTTTCGAATCATCATCGATCGTATGGGAACCCATTAGTAAAGTCCTTTAAAAGTCAAAAACCATAGAAAAGCCACTCCAAACCAAAATTTTTGGTTTTTTCCATTGAAAATTATATGAGGAGGTAATAGGATGACTACTGTTATACTAGAAAAACCTGATATGAGCATAATTAAAAGTTGAAAGTTTGCATTTTTTTGATTTTGAAAAGGTTGACAGTTTGAGGGTCAAAAAGTTAATTGTTAGAAAACGTCATTTTTAATGTCAAAGACATAAAAAAAGCTTTTGTCGTATTTATTTACTTTCTCTGTATTTTAGGGAAACGTTATTTAGTAAAAGGTTAAAAAATGAGTTGGGAGGTGAAAAGGGGGAGTTTTGAAGGGGTTGGCGTGCCGCGATCCAATATTCGACCCTCGGGACATGTTGAATATAATAATTGTAAATCATTTTTCCCCCTAAAAGATTCTTCATTCTGCATTTCCGTTGGAGAAAAAAAAAATTTCTCTATAAAAACTGGGTCATTAGCTAATAAATTAAAAAATTTCCTTATCGGACCACAACCACAAATTTTTGCGAGGAAAAAAATGAAAGGCGAAAAATAATTATCGAAAATAGTTTTGGGCTTTTTAGGTCAGAACAGGTACGAAAGTTGGGTCGATACTCCGTCAAAAGTTAGTTCGCCCGTGCTACCCACTTTAACCCCCGAAGGGTAAGAACTTTCCTCCCTTTATCTCCTTTTCTCTTTTTAAATAAAAAAACCCAGTCACGAATAAGTTTTTATCATGGAATGTTTACATCGAAATGATAAAAACCCTTTTAAATAACCGCGTTTACGTAATTTCGACGATTTGAAAACGTTTTGTATAAAGAGTTTCTTCCAGCGCATCGATTGCGTTTCCTGAATAAAAAACGATGATAAAAACGGCTTTTTCATCAATAATGAAATACTGAACTTTTCGTGATCAAATTTTTTTTAAAGCCTAAAAGGTCAAGGAAGTCCTGAATTATTCCAGGACTGGTCACAATCGGGGCATTTTCAATTTAAATTCCACATAATATGCCTAAGTCGATTGAAAATTAAGACTGGAGACTAAATAAAGTAAGGAAGGAACTCGCACGAGGTTCCACTAGATAGAGGTTTACCATTAATCAGGGTTACCAGGTTGGGAAATTTCGGAGAGTTCAAAAGATAATTTTTTAAAAATCCCCCAATTTTGAAAAAGTGGACAATTCAAAGGTGCCCAATTTGCCCATTCTAGCCCCTTAGTAGGGGTTTCGAACATATTTTAGAGTTTGGAACAGATTTTCTTGGGTTTTGAACTGATTTTGGCTAGTTATGTGTAGTTTTTGTAGGGTTTTGAGTAGCTTTTCTTGTTTAAAGATATTTTGGAGCGTTTTCTTAGGTTTTGAGTGGCAAATTTTGGGTCTATTTTTTGCCAATTATTCCTTAGTTATTTACCTTTAAAATGAGTATAGTCTGAACTCGATGGGATCAATGGTTCTCCCGGTTTACAAACTGTTTAGCAAAGTCAGAATTTTTGAAGTGCAATTTCTCAGGAACTATAAGACCTACAGAGCTCGGATTGGGCTTAAATTTTAGGTTTCTTTATAACCTTTAATAATGTTATAAATAACCTTTCGCATAAAACTAATGTTTCAGAAGTTATGAAGCAAAAACTGAAAAAAAGCTCAAAATTTTGAGGTTTTATAGTTATTTTATGTGCTATAAATACTCGTGTGCACATAAAAAGCTGCAATACGCAGGTTATTGATTTATTTTAAAACAAGTCTGAGAGGGGAATGAATATTTTAGTCCTTGTCTGGGGTCAGTGTACATACGAGGGGTAGAAAGGGTTATCTGTCTCGATGAGGGTGGCTTTTTTTTCTACAAATAAATCCTTATAAAGGAAAAAAAGCTCCATTGTCCTCCCTATCATCAGAAAACATCTTTTTCTCGGTTTCATTTACTTCAACCTACATACATGTACTTAAAAAAACCCGGAACATCCTTAAAACTGTAATTTGAGTCAATTTTTTGTTTATTTCGTCAACGGAGGACGACTCCGTTAGAATCGTTTTGTGGATTTTTCAAGTTTTTTTTTTTCTGTTTCAGGTTTGTCAAGTTTGGATATTGTGAGCATAGAAGGATCTTGTACGCATGGATCGATGGGCGTGCGTAATTAGGGCTCAAAGCGTGTCCTATTGTTGTTCCAATACCGTTGTCAAGATATTTCGGACAAGGAAACCAATATAAACTTGTTTTTATCCGGAAAAAGGGAGCGGCCGATCCTTTCTGATAACCTACTGTGGGACGTAAAAGGGTTTCAGATAAGCCTGAGGGTCGTGGGAGGCAGTAAGGAGCTTTGCATGCTCAAAAATCCACTTTCGTAAACCAACCTTAAAAGCCCCCTTTAATTACCTATTTGTAAATTTTCACGACCCTGAAGTTCAAACGACTTTCTTTTAACGAAAATATCGTTGTAAAATATTGGTATTAACTTTCTCGAAAAGTGACGTCATCGAACAGCAGGTTCGCTTGGTGTAACCTGACCGTCCCTCCTCATTAATCGCAAAAACGCCGAAGATATTTGTGAGTTTTTTCCCTTTTTCTTTTACTTTTTATTGATAAAATATGAATTTAGGTTGTCATATCATGTATATCTAGCATGGAATTTCGGTATATATAGACATTTCTACTTATGTAAGGTAAAAACGTTTGCCTTGGCATGAAAAATATAATTTGTACGTATTTGAATAACTGTGTCAGGAGATTCTGTACTAATTAAGGACTCGAAGACTTCCCTCCTTAGGAGATCCGTTATTAAAAAATGAAAAAAACGAGTGGGGAGGCTTGAGAGAAAAAAAGCGCCCGAGGCGTGGACCAGTAGACAGAAATAGAGGAAAACCGATCGACCTTCAGTGGCAGCAGCCGGTTTCTTGTGAGGCCTGAAGGTCCGAAACCGTTTCAGTTTTAAATGTCGCGGCTCTTTTCGCCTGGAAAAGGCCTTCGAAATGTAATTTTTTCAATTTTTTTTTTCTTTAATTTGAGGCTTATCATGATTATGAGAGCCGAACGGATTAGGTTGATTCGCATCTTTACTTTCTATGGAGATCGAGTTCGTAGATGACCGACATAGAAGGGAAATCTTCATAATCCGACATTTTGAAAAGATAATTTTCATTAATCCGACACCACTGGATTATCGAGATTCAAACTGGAACACGGATGGGTGAATATTCATGTTTTCCAGCCCCTTAGGGGGTCGAGGCAATGAGCAGTGCCTTTAGTGAGTTGCGATTTTGATTTTTTGTTATCCGAACACGATGACGGAGCTTTTCCCGGAGTTGGGACCGGGCTTGGGAATTATACGATTATGTGGCCTCACATTACTTCATGACCATTTTCCCTAGTAGTTCAAGTGCCAAGGTATTCCTAAATTCAAGTTTTCGTCTCCCTCCTATGCTTCATCCGCCATTTTGAATAAAAGGTCCAAAATTGGAACTTTTTTTAGTTTTTGACCTCTAGCTCGAAAACTGAAGGTTCTAGCGGCTCCTAAGCCCTACGGGAGAACCACTCGTCCGACTGAGTCCAGACTTCTCATTGTAAAGCATTAAGAACCTGCCCACTCTGGTATAAACATTCAACGTTCTGGAACGACCCTAAACAGAAGAAAAAATGTGAAAATTTGACACAATAGACCCATAAAAGCGATGATGTTGAAAATCTGAATACAGTACAAAACGTTCCATTAAAAAAACCCTACGCGAAATACATTAAAATGAACGCCTACCTGCACTCTTCAAGATCAATGCACTCCCCTCAGATTTACCATTCATTTCCGGCCTCATTTGAATTTATATTATCCCCAATAAGGGGCGTCTCCAATTCCAAAAAGTAAATTTATCGGCTTTAAAAGATAAAGAAAAAAAAGTTTCGCTCTGTTTATTTCTTGGAACGGTTCTGTCACATTTCCAGTCTCCCTTGACTCGAACACGAAGGTCGCGCTCTTAAACTCGATTTTTTGTTACATAAAAAGCAATAATTTAAGCTTCAATTAGCCACCTCGATTGGGCATCGTTAAAAAAAAACGCTTCTTTCAAAGGTTAACGATGAAACAATCGATTAGTTGACAACATTAATAGAACCTTCTTTAATGGCGGATCTCTTTTTAAGGCAAAAATTAATGTTTTAAGTTTAAAAAAAAGGAAAGAGGTTCATTGAACCGTAAATCGTATAAAAAGTAATTAAAAGGAAGTCAAAGATGCAATGATTCGTGAAAAAGGTGGGGAGGATTTGTTTTTTTAAAACTGGAAAAAACAAGGAAAAGAAGCTCAAATCACGCGATCCCGTTTGTTCTTCGTACGTCTAATTGCTCTGCGGTCTTGATAAAAATGAACTAAAAGGGGGATGAAAAAGTCTTATCTGAGATCATTTGATAAGAGAAAAACAGAGTTTTAAGCGCTTAATGGGGTTTAATGTGTTAATTGTTAAACCAGAATGAACTTTTTGTGAATTTCGATGTAGTGACGTATGCCAGGGTTGGACAGAAGTTGGATACAAGCAGGGTTGCCGGATTGGGTCCCAAAAAATTAGCCCAATTTGCAACAAATTGCCCAAAATGACAACACTGTCAAAGGTCCAAACTTCTGGGATTGCAGGGTTGCCAGATTGGGCCCCAAAAAGTAGCCCAATTTGCGATAAACTGCCAAACTGACAACGCTGTCAATGGCTCAAACTTGTGGGATTGAAGGGTTGCCAGATTGGGCCCCAAAAAGTTGCCCAATTTGCGATAAAGTGCTTAAACAGACAACACTGTCAAAGGCCCAAACTTGTGGGATTGAAGGGTTGCCAGATTATGCCCCAATAAAGTAGCCCAATTTGCGATAAATCGCCCAAACTGGCAACTCTGATCACAAGGCCCATACTTATGGGATGAAGGGTTGCCAGATTGGGCCCCAATAAAGTAGCCCAATTTGCGATAAACTGCCCAAACTGACAATGCTGTCAATGGCCCAAACTTGTGGGATTGACGGGTTGCCAGATTGGGCCCCAAAAAATTAGTCCAACTTGCGACAAATCGCCCAAACTGACTACACTGTCAAACCCGTTTTACGAGAACCGATACTGGAAAGACGCCGGGAAACGTTTAGGTTACAAAAGTGGAATGTTTTCCCGCTTTTTCTTTGTTTAGGTTACCTTTGAGTAACCTCCACCCTTTACTAGTAGCCTGAGACTAGAGAATCAAGTTGAGCATCTCTGAGGTACCTAATCAAATCGCTCTTCCCATCCAATTTCGAATTGCGTTTTTTGGGGGTTACGAGCCATTAACCGAATAGTCGTGTACAAAATTTTTCACGTTTTTTCGTCTTGAAAATTTCATCCTTTTCCGGTTAGTTCCCGAATCACGTAATCGGTTAAGAAAACGAATCAGGTCCGTGCGACGTACGTCCTCATTTTCATGGTCAATTCCTTTTCTCCATACGTGCGATGACTTCACGCTATTTCCCTCGATACGATCCTTTATAATGAAGGTTTAAATATAGACCCCGAACGTCCTTTGAGGGTGACTTAAGCTACAAGTGACCGTGAACTCCAAAACCCGGCAAATAAGAGATATAAAAAGGAAAGAAATAAAAACCTGAAATCATCCTTTGGATTTCGTGACGAAGGGTGATGGCTCTTGACCCTGATGACGAATTCGAATAACAATTAACATTGAAATCCAGCCTGGTGATTAAAGCATCCATTTATTATACCCATCTTGCTCATTCTTTGACTCACACCTTACAAACATCTGATTATTAGGTATTTTATTGCAAATGTTTTTCCAAGTTACATCGACCAAATTTCATCGATTAGTCTTTTTATAGTACTAAAAATGTACTTGAAACTGAAATAATTCGATCAAAGTATAACGACGTATATGAATCTTAAAGAGATATGAAATTTTCAGGACGTTCCAGATCCGGGATGTTTATCAGGCTATCAGAGAAGCCAGATGTTGCTTTTGAAAAAAATAGCGGCTCGAAACGAAAAAATAATTAGTTCTCAATGAAAAAGTTTTTGATGAGACACATTTTGGGGTTAAACTCTTTAGAACAGAGATGAAAGAGGTTTTTTTAGGCTGGTCGTGTTTGAAATTACGGGAAAACCTACCCGGATAAGCTACTTGGTCTACTTTAGGTAACCTTAACAAAGCGGGAATACGTTCCATCGTTCTCGTAAAACGAGCAGATTTACCCGTAGCGAAGAACCTAAAAAGCGAAAAAAAACCTTCCACATTGGTAACCTAAACGTTTCCTGGCGTCTTTCCCGTATTCTTTCTCGTAAAACGTCCAGATCTACCCGTTTCATATCACGAGAACGTGTGGGGTTGAGCCGAAAAAGCGGGAAAACCTTCCACAATGGTAACCTAAACGTTTTCTGGTGACTTTTCCGTGTTCGTTCTCGTAAAACGAGAAGATATACCAGTGTCGTAACACAAAAACCTAAAAAGCGGGAAAACTATGTTGCCGAAACCCTTCAAGTTTCGTTTGCTCTTACCAGTTAGAGCTTTTTTTAACGGAAGATTGAGGACGTTTTCTTGTGTTTAAGGCGGAGGGTCCCTCTTCCACGCTGATTGCCGGGGTTAAACCGCTAATTCCGAAGAGTCACGACAAACACAACGGTACAAAAGACGGGCCAATTTCGAAAAGACGATGAATATTCTCATTGAATGTAATTACTCGTTCGAGATGAGATTTTTACAGTCCGAGAACAAAAAAACCTGAAATTAGATTTTGGCGACAAAAAAGTCGTTTACAAAGCTTTCTAATGGACAAAACCGTTGCTAACTATTATGCCGTCTTTTATTTTCGTCACTTTCGAGTGGAAATTTTTCAGGAAAACATCCCCTATTTCGGCCATTTGGGTCTCGGGCCAAAAAAGGGCACCCGAGGGGCTAATCCTGTACGGGCGCATCTCAATAATTTACGGTCAACAATAATTCATGTGGTAAATAAGCGATAAAATTCAACGTTCGGTAAAAATGGTTCTCTCGTCTATATACGCGTAAACAAGGTTATAACTTGTGCCCATAAGGGCAGCTGCTAGCGATAGGGGGAGATCGTTCCGTTTCACGTCCTTTTTCAATAAAATAATTCTTCTTTTAATAATTGTTTCATGGGAAAAGGCGTTCACCTTTTAATCTTCTCGGGTTTCTCAGGATGCAATTTTAAGATAAAGAAAAAAAAATACTTTTACGCTCAGTTAAAGCTAGACTTGTTTATTTTATCTGAACGATCTCAAACGACTCAATTAGTCGGTAGGTGCATCCACATTTTATTGTAACTCGTATCACTTCATTCCAGGGCCTAGAAATCACTAATTCATCTCAAATTTGAGTATGTCTTTCGTTAATTCATGTAAAACGCCACCAGAATGCGTTGAAATCGCATTTCCTTTTCAACAAGCCACCCCACTTAGTAATGGATTTTTTCGTTGATTCATGTAAAACGCCCCCAGATCGCATTAAAATCGTGGCATCAAGGACTCCTTGTTGACTGAAGACTGTCTACGGATCGTTTTTTGAACCCAGAAATGATTTTATGCAACTTTTTAACCAAAGAGCGTATAATGAACGCCTCTGTCGCAATTGTATGTTTTATCACTTTCATGATTTCTGCGCCAATCCTATTTTTAAAGAAAATATAGAAGCATAACAAGTGAAAGGAGTATGGCACTAGATTGCAACGAAAGGAGGTCGAGTTTTAAACGAAATGGTTCACGGACGGTTTAAATACAAAAGAAAAAAATTTAATAAAAATGTCGGGAACGACGAAAAAAAGAAGATTCAGGTTCAATGGTATCCTTCCCCAAGGTCTGCGGCTTCCCAAATTGTACGGAATTAAGAGCCGAATTACGTTCACCAATTTTCGGAAGAACAAAAAAGAAGAGAAATAACAAAGGAGTTACGGATTGACCGCAATTGAAACGAGTTATAAATGAAAAAGTGGTCAAAAATGACGAAACTAATGGTGGGGAAAAAAGAAGAACAAAGGATGAGTAATGAAACGTAACCTCTCAATTGAGGAAGCTTGCCCAGTTTATGATACGAGTTATCATTGATTCTTCTCCTTCTTGCCAAGATGGCCAATGGGATATCATTAAAAAAGTACATAAATGTAAAAAAGCCAATAAAAAATGACTCGTGAAATAAAAAGCCTGCAGGACACCCCTTATGTTTTGTCGATAACGTGACGTTCATTGATTCCCTAACGAAACCTTTACGTTTGCTCATAAAAAAACTTGATCGAAAATGAAATTGGTCCAAGTTTTATTGAATTTTAGCGGATTTCCGTTGGAAAGAGGCTATTGAGGTGGTCGTCATTGAGGCTTCCAGACTAGAGGCCTTTATATTTGTGCAGGACGCCCATGCTGCCACATTTTTTCAAGTTTTATTGAAAAGTTTTAAAAATAAGTCATGATCCTCTATACAAGGACAAGCGACGCAACGAGGTCCATCACAAAAAAAGATGTCGTCATAAGTGTCGTCACATTCGGAAGACTAGTTTACCTTGCTAGCTCATTAAAGTCACGATTAATTTTTTTCAAAGAATTTTTTTTCTTCCTTGATTCAAACATTTTAAGGCGTAAATCGATATTTAAAAGACAAAAAGAAAATTCAAAAAAATAAATCTTACAAGGTGTCAAGTATTCTCTTTGAAACACCCTCGTTGGCAAAGGGACAAGTTGGGGGTGCCAAGAAAAGGAACTCTTTGTATATTCTACATGCGTTATTTAACACTTTTTGTGCTAATCTCAGGTTGGATTTTTTTTCATTAAGGAAATCGGGGTAACAAAAGGGTCCCTTGTTCGATACGAAGCAATTGTACTGTGAAGTCTAACGGTGAATAATCCAAAAGGAACTCCCGACATTGTCCAGTTGAGATTTTTTTTTTTTCTTTTCGTTTCTTTTCCTCGTTTTCTTCGATCGGTATCGATAATCTCGGCTTCTTTTTTCCGTGTTGCTCTTTAGAGGATAAAGCGATTTCGAACGGACCCCGGCCCCGATTTTCGATCAAATTGGCGGTTTTTAACAAGGCGGATCTAAACATGATAAATAATCGATGGGATCATTTGTGTGGCGAACTGGGTTCAAATGAGGGGCGGAAATGGCATCAAAATTTATTGGGTGTTATGTACTCATGGAAACCCATCAAGCACTTATAAGTGCATATTTCATTGCGTCATGCATTGTGATATACAGGGTGGAAACTTACTAGTGTCCCCCCAGGTTATTTCGAAAACGGTTGACGATAGAGAAAAAAGTTAAATGGTAACTCACCTTTATTTTTGATGCAGTTTCTGAATCTATAAAGTTATTTTAGGTTTTCGACCCCGAAAGGCAAAATAATTTTTCTATCTCGCTTGGACGAAGGAGCAGAAAAAAAAGTTAAATCGTAACCCCCCCTGTTTTGGGCCAAAAAAGCAAAAAATGATGGCCACTTTGACCCTGCTCTTGAACTGTAGTTAAAACGAGCGAAAATTCATTTTTTTGAATGTTGACTAAAAAGATATGGATTCTCATGTGAAATGGCATGAGGAATGCAATGGAATAATTTAAAAAATTCTAGGACCATTATTTCTTGAGTTATCACCAAAGAACCACTGAAAAACCACTTTAAAGTAAGGAAACTACCTGAGGAAAACTTTCCTCGCCAAAAACAACATCATATTCGAACTTAGCACCCCAAAAAATCTGGAGATATCAATTTTTACGAAGATTTGAAATGAAAAAAATTTTTATCTTCCTTCCAGTGATTTTGGGCAGAAATTGACATTTTTATTTTTTTTTTTAAATATAATTTTGTAGTCATTTTTAAGAAAATCGGGTCGTAAATTATTATGTACGTACGTATAAGGAAAAGTAGGGATATTTTACAAGCTAAATAGGGATTTTTTTTGTCAATTTCATCTGGCAACATTGGGATAACCGCACGATAACCTCGTGTTGTCCGTTATTACATTTTAAAATTTAGTTGACCATATTCCTTTTTTCGCAAATAGTTTGAAAAATCAGAGTTAAATTGGTCTTTTTTGGACACGAATATTATTCGGGTTCGCCCAACTTTTCAAACAACTGCTGACAGTAGTCCAATTTGGCAAGTTTGGACCATCTTGAAGTAGCCCGATTAGGAAAGTTTAGACCTCTTCTGGTAGTCCAATTTGGAAATATTGGACCGCTGAAAGTAGTCCAATTTGGCAAGTTTGGACCACTTGAAGTTGTCCAATTAGGAAATTTTGGGCAGCTTGTAGTAGTCCAAATACGCAACTTTGGATCACTTGAAGTAGTCCTATTTGGCAAATTTGGGCCTTCTAACTCTTTATAACCTACTACGCTTTTTTTTCTTACCTATCTACCTACCTACCATATTTAGATGAAATAGGGATTTTGGGGGTGGGGGGGTTGGGGAGTCCTGGGCGCTTGTATTTGTAGGCCCAAGCGCGCCAATTCTGTAAAACCGGCACTGCCCATTAGGAACGTTCCAGCATCGCCAGTAAGCTTCTGGACCAAATTTTGGAACTTTCGGGAAATCCTGAGGTTTCCAGGCGATGCTGGAACATTACTGATAGATCCTAATCGTTAATGAGCGTCGAAAATTGATTTGGTCATCAAAGTGGACCTTCATGCATTGCGTTATCCATCATGCATACCATTGGTGCTATTGTGGCCACCTTACATCCTTTGAATTCTTAACCTTTAAAAGCAGTGTCCCTTTCGTTTATTTATTGTTTCACTTTTTTCATCGCTCTTGAACTTTGAAGGGAGACAAAAAAGTGCAAAACGTATTGACACATGCAATGGGAATCCGAAGCACGTACTCCCGCTTCCTGCGAGAAGGATATTAACGGCCTAACGAGTAAAATCTCGCAAGAAAAATGGCCTCCCAATGCCACTTTTACAGAGTCCATTATCCTCATATGAAATTGCACTGGAATTTCCACGATCGTTATTTCCAATCTAATGTCCAACTTGTTGCTTTTTGTCAAACCTCGTCCTGCTTCATAATATAACAAGGAAGTTAATAAATAATTCATTTCGAGTCGAAAACAATACGAGGGTAACTCGAAGCGAAAAAAAGAAGTACGACGACCCAGTTTCTAAATTGGTAGTTATCTCGAGTATGATCGACCTAGACTTTCCTTACGTAAGTAAACAAGATTCTTCGACCTTTAAACCACGGGACCGGAACACGACCTTCCTATCCTCCTAATTAAAAAAAAGGGAATAAAATTGGGCAATAAATCTGGCAGAATGGGGTAATTTTGTGTACGAAAAATAAAATCTCAACCTTGTTATGATGAAGGAAAAATCTAATTTTCTTGCCGGCTTATTTAATTTAAACATTTCATCTTGTGTATAAATAAAATGTTTAAATTCGTCCTGTAAACGCAAAGAAAGTGAAGCTTTCACTCTCTGATTAATTTGTGTCTTTTCTCTGGAATCCTTCCTCGTTTAGAGTAATTAAAAGTGTCTGGGTTGAGCGATTTTGGGTCGATAGGTTCGTTTTGGAGAAAAATAAGCGAATTATTATTTATAGAGAGTCGTTATAAGTGGCGCTCTGCTTCTCAAACGGGTCGGAAATTTTCAAGGGCCTTTCCTTCGACGAGGCCGCGACCACTTTCCCGTATCTGATTAATCTGTATACATAAAAGGCCGTCTCGCAGAAAAAAAAGGGGGAAAAACATGAATTTGATGATGCTGACTTGGCTTTTGTAGTATTGACCCGAAATTTATGAACCGATGGAGTTGAACTTGTGTATCGATGTTCTCTGGTGCTGGACAGGGTTGCCAGATTGGGCCATTTACTGCAAATTGGGTTGCTTAAGTACCTAACCTCTGGCAACACTGGAAACCTGGCTAACTGGTTTCAAACCATGGCTGCCATATTGGTCGAATTGGGCTGCTTAAGTTGGTCAAAATGTGTGAAATCCATACCTTCAAACTGAACAAACCTGGATAAAGGAGTCCTAATCAGGTTGCCAGATTGGGCCATTTACCGCAAATGGGTTGCTTAAGTAACCTAACCTCTGGCAACACTGGGAAAACCTGGCTAACTGGGTTCAAACCATGGCTGCCATATTGGTCGAATGGGGCTGCTTAAGTTGGTCAAAATGTGTGAAATCCATACCTTCAAAACTGAACCAAACCTGGATAAAGAGTCCTAATCAAGGTTGCCAGATGGGCCATTTACCGCAAA
Source organism: Orius laevigatus (assembly GCA_018703685.1). NCBI lineage: Eukaryota > Metazoa > Arthropoda > Insecta > Hemiptera > Anthocoridae > Orius > Orius laevigatus. The sequence continues at coordinate 7,261 of JAGWEN010001383.1, read as the reverse complement.
CTGGGTTGCTAAGTACCTAACCTCTGGCAACACTGGAAACCTGGCTAACTGGGTTCAAACCATGGCTGCCATATTGGTCGAATGGGGCTGCTTAAGTTGGTCAAAATGTGGGAATCCATACCTTCAAAACTGAACCAAACCTGGATAAAGAGTCCTAATCAAGGTTGCCAGATTGGGCCATTTACCGCAAATTGGGTTGCTTAAGTACCTAACCTCTGGCAACACTGGAAACCTGGCTAACTGGGTTCAAACCATGGCTGCCATATTGGTCGAATGGGGCTGCTTAAGTTGGTCAAAATGTGTGAAATCCATACCTTCAAAACTGAACCAAACCTGGATAAAGAGTCCTAATCAAGGTTGCCAGATTGGGCCATTTACCGCAAATTGGGTTGCTTAAGTACCTAACCTCTGGCAACACTGGAAACCTGGCTAACTGGGTTCAAACCATGGCTGCCATATTGGTCGAATGGGGCTGCTTAAGTTGGTCAAAATGTGGGAAATCCATACCTTCAAAACTGAACCAAACCTGGATAAAGAGTCCTAATCAAGGTTGCCAGATTGGGCCATTTACCGCAAATTGGGTTGCTTAAGTACCTAACCTCTGGCAACACTGGAAACCTGGCTAACTGGGTTCAAACCATGGCTGCCATATTGGTCGAATGGGGCTGCTTAAGTTGGTCAAAATGTGGGAAATCCATACCTTCAAAACTGAACCAAACCTGGATAAAGAGTCCTAATCAAGGTTGCCAGATTGGGCCATTTACCGCAAATTGGGTTGCTTAAGTACCTAACCTCTGGCAACACTGGAAACCTGGCTAACTGGGTTCAAACCATGGCTGCCATATTGGTCGAATCGGGCTGCTTAAGTTGGTCAAAATGTGTGAAATCCATACCTTCAAAACTGAATCAAACCTGGATAAAGAGTCCTAATCAAGGTTGCCAGATTGGGCCATTTATTGATTGTTCTGCTTAATTACATCAAAATACGGTAAATCAATCCCTCTGGCATCCAAACCACGGTTGCCAGATTAGGCGATTTATCTCAAATTGGGCTGCTTTACTATCTCAAAATGAAAGAAAACCCTCCCTCTGGTAACAATGGACCAAACTGGTAAAAAAGGGTCCAAACCAGGGTTGCCAGATTAGGCGATTTATTTCAAATTGGGCTGCTTTACTATCTCAAAATGAAGGAAAACCCTCCCTCTGGTAACAATGGACCAAACTGGTAAAAAAGGGTCCAAACCAGGGTTGCCAGATTAGGCGATTTATTTCAAATTGGGCTGCTTTAACTATCTCAAAATGAAGGAAAAACCCTCCCTCTGGTAACAATGGACCAAACTGGTAAAAAAGGGTCCCAAACCAGGGTTTGCCAGATTAGGCGATTTATTTCAAATTGGGCTGCTTTACTATCTCAAAATGAAGGAAACCCCTCCCTCTGGTAACAATGGACCAAAGTGGTAAAAAAGGGTCCAAACCAGGGTTGCCAGATTAGGCGATTTATCTCAAATTGGGCTGCTTTACTATCTCAAAATAGGGGAAAACCCTCCCTCTGGTAACAATGGACCAAACTGGTAAAAAAGGGTCCAAACCAGGGTTGCCAGATTGGGCCATTTATCGCGGGCTGCTTAAGAACCACCAGATAGTTGAAATCCTTTCCACTGGACCAACCTGGCTACATGGGTCCAAACAAGGGTTGCTAGTTTTAGCGATCTATTACAGTTGGGCTGCTTTACTATCTCAAAGGTTGCCACATTCCGCGATTTATCACTTAGGCTGGTTAGGTACCTCAAAATGAGGGAAACTTTGCAAGCAATGGCAACACTGGACCAAACCTCGCTTAAAAAAGGGTCCAGTTAATCCAACAATTACACTCGATCTCACTCCTTTCCCTTTAAAAATCGACAACCAAGGTATACTTATCGATTTTTTTCTGGGTCAAACGTAAAAAAAATTTGGAACCTTTCTATTTTGCAAATAACTGCTTAAATGGAACAATTTGTTGCGAGTATTACGAAACTTTCACACTTGAATTCATGAAAAAGAAAGGGAGAAAAAAAGAAATAAAAAGGATCGCCTTCCAATAATCATTCACGACCCGAAACTCCCGATGGCCACCCCGGAGCAATCAAGTTCACGATCCTTTTCTCTTTGTCTTGACCGGAAATTTCGTTTTCTTATGACAATTATCTGTCGCCAACTTCCTCACGTTTTTTTCTCAGTTTTCTCCTCGATGAATATTTTTTTCCCGTTTATATTCCGAGCGCATATTGCAGGATACCTGAGGGGACATTCCTCGAGTTGACCTTGCAGGAACCCCTCATATCGATTCATCCTCCCAGACTGAGGGATCGCATTTTAAGCCGACTTTTTGCAAATTTCGTCTCTTTTGTGCGGATTTCCGGAGGAAGGAGGCAATTGAGGTGGTCCTCACGGTGGCTCCCAGGCCTATATATTCGTGAGCAGGACGCTCTGGGGATCACAAATATAGTTCCTTTCATGTTTATTTAATTATATATTTATATATTTTATGTTTTCAGATCTCCCACGGTGTTATGCATTTTTTGGACAAAGCCCATCATGCTTCAGAGACGCAATTGGCTCATTCGCCTCAGTGTTGTCCTCAACATCACGGTCGTCCTTTACGTCGGCGCTCATATTTATTACCTGTAAGTGAATTTTCTTAATAATTTGCGTTTTTCTAATCTTCAAAAATCCGAGGCTCCGCCCCCGCGCATGACTTCAAATCACTGACTCGACCTGGTTTCAAATCGGTAATTAGAATGAAATGGGTCGATAACCTTTTAAAAATTTTTAACACGCATAAAAGTGCTAAACTTGGGATATATCACGTTAGGTTTTCTAAATTTTGGGGTCGATAGACTGAATTTCTCAAATCTGCTGGTTCTGTTGGTTAAGCTCAGTCTACCCGAAAATTTCCATTCTCTGATTTCATCCAAAAATCTAATTTTTGACAGTTTTAAGGATGAAAAACATGAATCTGAGGTCAATTTACTATTTTTTTCGACTTCACCTAAGGGGGGACCCTTCCTCACTTTTTGAACCCGAAAATTTTTATTTTCTGATGTCATCCAAAATCTGGTTTTTGACCGTTTTAAGAGTGAAAAACACGAATCTGAAGTCATTTTCTGAAAATAAAAATATTTTTTTCGACCACACCCATGGATGTTCTTGTTCCTGAGAAAAATAAGAGCTAGAGTGCCATTTATTCTGTTGACATTGAGGTTATGTTGGTTAGCAACTAGATGGCATTGAAGTCAGTGAGTAATTTTTATGAAATGTTGATTAAAAAAACCTTTTAAAAATATTTTCTTTCCCCCCTCCGTTTGAAGTTCAATGCCTTGGATTGGTTTGTAATTATAACGTTAATGAAAGCGAGCTTTTACGACCTTTAAGGCTTTGAATCCAAAAGGAAACTAGAGAGCGAAAGATAACTTGAAAATTTCTCTCAATACAAATAATTTTTTAAGGTTCTAATTGAAAATCGGAAGAGAAATCACAAGAAAAATTTTCTACTTTGAGGTTTTTCAATATTGGTTTATTCCTAATTGTATTACATGACGTCACAAAAGGCGTCGAGACAAATTTGGACGAGTGAAAACGACGGAAAGCCTCCTTGAGTTTCGTAAAGGACGTTCTAGTTTATAAAAGAAATATTTACTCGTGTCCATATTTGCGATGACGTAACCGAAAAGTGTTTGTCCTCAAAAAATTTCTTCCCATATAGAAAAGATGAGGTTTTAAAATGGCGTGTGTGTGAAATAATTGGTAAACTGTCCTCTGGTATCATAACGAACTCATTAGCATAATACAAGTTCAGAAGGGGATTAACCAGACTTGACAATAACGAGCTTATTCCGTTGAATTTATCGAGAATAAACACGTAACGTCCTCCGCATCAATAAAACCGCACATTAACGTATTTAATCAGGAATTTTGAAATAATTGATTAATAATTATCAAACATTAATAATTAAACAGTAGGAAACACGGAGGAAAAAAATATTGGACCTCAGTGAGGATTTGAACCTCCGAACTTCCTCTTTCTAGGACTTAATGCTAGCCAACTGCACTATAAATTTTTAAATTTCTATAACTTCCTCAATTTTTGACCTATTTTAGCGATGCTTATACCGTTGGAAAGCTCTTTTAAAGGGCTACAAATGTTATGTAATGAATATTTGTTATTAGACCACTCCTTAGGCCTCAAAAATAGACAAACGCTCATTTCTATTAATTTTTGACTATCCGTTGAATTTATCGAGAATAAACACGTAACGTCCTCCGCATCAATAAAACCGCACATTAACGTATTTAATCAGGAATTTTGAAATAATTGATAATTATCAAACATCAATAATTAAACAGTAGGAAACAAGGAGGGAAAAAAATATTGGACCTCAGTGAGGATTTGAACCTACGAACTTCCTCTTTCTAGGACTGTATGCTAGCCAACTGCACTATAAATTTTTAAATTTCTATAACTTCCTCAATTTTTGACCTATTTTAGCGATGCTTATACCGTTGGAAAGCTCTTTTAAAGGGCTACAAATGTTATGTAATGAATATTTGTTATTAGACCACTCCTTGGGCCTCAAAAATAGACATAAACGCTCATTTCTATTAATTTTTGACTATATAGATAAGGTGATTGATTGGACTTTGTATGTTTCAGAAACAAGGGTTCCAATGATGTTTTCGACGGGACCGGACTCGGCGGGATCGCCGGAGAGGGAGACACCCGAGCGGGCGAAGCTTCGAGAAGAATCCTCCTCGACATCGGTTCGCTCCCTCCGAGTTTCCTCGCTCCGAGCACCAACACACTCGGTAAGCCCGCCATAAAACTTCTTTTAAAAACAAAAACAAATAAACAACTGTCGGGACTTTTAAGCCGAAAAACCCCGGACGAATAACCTGCCTGGACGGTGGCCAAACTCCGCGACTTGTCCGCCCCAAACGTTGCCAATTCGATAAACACGAAACGAGTATAAAAATACAGTGACGTCATAAAAAGAGTCGTAACTTCTTTTTTCCCTTGTTTTCAAAGCAGTTTATTCGATACGACCCTTTTTACAGGAGAAAAAAAAAACTAAGTTTATTTATGGAAGGATGTTGAGATACAAGTAATAGGAAGCAAAAGATAAAGTCTATAAAAAGAAAACGTTGAGAGCTACACAGAGTATCGAGGTTGCAGGAAAAGTGTCTCATAAACGTAAAATCAGAGATTTTCCTAAAAAGGTTGCCAGATTGGACCATTTATCCCAAATTGGGCTCCTGAAGTACCCCAAAATGGAAAAATCTGTCCTTCTGGCAACACTGGTCCAAACTGGTTACAAAGGGCCCGGACCAGGGTTACCAGATTAGGCGATTTGAAGCCAATTGGGCTCCAGATTGGGCGATTAGAAGCAAATTGGGCTCCAGATTGGGCGATTTGAAGCAAATTGGGCTCCAGATTGGGCGATTTGAAGCAAATTGGGCTCCAGATTGGGCAATTTGAAGCAAATTAGTTTCCTTAAGAGAGAAAATATGTATGAGAAATCCCTAGCACTGGTCCTACCTTGCTAAAGGTTCCCAACTAGATTGGGCCATTAATATCCAATTGGGCTGCTGAATTGCCTCAAAATAGGGGACTCTCTACCTCCGGCAGATTGGTCCAAACATGGCTAAAATGGGTCCAAATTTTGGGTCAATCTCAGTGTGGACTCCTTTCGCTGATTTTTCATTTCCATTTGAACGCTTTCTTCCAAGAGAATCGTGAAGGCGATAAGAGCTCTTTGGCCGTACCTCTTGGTCCAATGACTTTTTGATAAGTTCGTGCCATCAAACCGCACAATAAACCAGAGTCGAAAAACTTTTTTCATCGACTTGTTTATTATTATTGAAAGAAAATAATGTTAACTCCAAGATGTTAGATAAAAGTTTGAATTGGGCTAGGGACGCGACGGGGGAGGTTGAACGTCGTAATAATAGACCTTGGGCTGGCATTGAAATATTATAAAAGACCCAGAGAGTTTTTTTTTCCCTTCCAAAGAAAAACCCTTCCTACACCTCCCCTTTTGTGTACTCTACAGGAAACGAAAACATTGCGGACAATGGGCGGTTTTAATACAGAATATCGTTAATCGATACTTTAATATCACCGAAGTAGAGTAACTCAAACTCTTTTATATACGCACTGGTGAACACATTTGTCAAATTCACATATTGGAACGGAAAATGACTCAATATAGTCAAGGGTTTTTTTGCGAAATTGAGTTGAGTGCTTCATTCAAAATGGCACACAATGAGAAATGAAACATGTGCGGTAATGAGACGTTTATCGCAAATAGTGTATTACAATATCAGCTTTTCTGTAGTTAAAGCGGTTTGGTTGGTTTGGTTTGGATATGTGGGTTAGGTTGGTTGATTTGGTAGGGTGTGGTTGATAGTGTTTTGTTGGTTTGGTATTTCACTATACATATATTGGGTAGAGTCTTATGGCTCGGAATGTGACAGCGTTCCGCCCCTCCAGAAATTGATATTTCTCTAGAAAACCACAGATTTTCACAAAATTCTTGAAAAAGTACCGTTTTGAGGGTTCCAGTGGAACCGTTCAACTACCAGGACCTTTGGCTTGGTTTGGTTTGGTTGGTTTTGATGGCGTCGTTTGGTTTGATTCGGTGGGTTTGGTTGGTTTGGGTTGATTGAAGGGGTATTCACAATCTTCAATTAATTTAATCATGTTAGTCATTGTAAACGCCCTGGTAAACTCAAAAGTTACCACGATTAACACGATTGAAACGTGTTAATTGAAGATCGTGAATACCCCAGGTGTTTTGTTGGATTGGTTGGGTTGGATTGGATTGATTGGTTGGCTCGTTTTGATTGGTTTGGTTGGTTGGGTTGTTTTGTTTTGTTTTGTTTTGTTGTGTTTAGTTGGTTTGGTTTGGCTATGTTTGGTTGGTTCTTCTAGTGTATTGGGTTTAGTTTGGTTCAGTTCGTTTGGTTTGATTCGGTGTGTTGGTTAGGCTGGTTTAGTTGGTTGGGTTGGTTGTGTTTTGTTGGATTGGGTTGATTTTGGTTTGGTTTGGCTGGTTTTTTTGTTTGTTTCTTTGTTGGGGTTGGTTTGGTTGAGTTCGGTTTGGTCCGTTAGGGAAACAAAGAAGGTTTTTTTCATGTCGATCTCGCCATCTTTGAATCAGCTGGAGATGCCATAACCGTCTAAAAACTCACAACTTGACGCATACAAAATGGTCTCTCTTAA
>JAGWEN010001382.1:0-29600 GCA_018703685.1 Orius laevigatus | reverse complement strand
AAATGTTATACTGGACTAGTTTCAGAACACCCTATAACAGCTTTAAAAGATGGTCATTTATGGCTTTTTAAGGTTTTTATAGCTCATAGGAAATTTTTTTATATCAAAAACTAAAACTTCGATTCTTTGTCCTCAGATCCCCAAAAAAAACATGGGGAAAAATCAAAATTTCCCGATATTAATCTTCTACACCAACCTGTTTGCAAAGATAGAGTGACCAGCAAACGTTGCTTATATAGGATTGGACATAGTGTAGAATCACCCTATAAAGCTCTTTAATAAATGAAATGGTCATTTTTCTGCGCTTGTTAAGGGTATTTATATGCTCATGAAGAATTTTTGATATATCAAAAAAAACACTAACTTAGCCAGATTCTGTTCCTCTTTTTCGTTACCAAAAAAAACATGGGAAAATCAAAATTTCCCCATATTAATTCTTATACTCCACCCTTTTGCCAAAGATAGGGGCCAATTACAAAACATACTTATCAGACGGGCAGGACTGGTGTTAATGCAATAGAACACCCCAAAAGCTACAAAAAATGGTCATTTTCCCGTGCATTTATTTTTTTAAGGGTATTTTTTGCTCTGGAATTTTTTTATATCAAAAATAACTTGTCAGGTTCTGGATTGTCCTCGTCCCACAAACCTATTTTCGGTAAAATCATTAATTTCCGATATTAAATCTTCTACTCCAGACGCTTTGTGGCAACGATAGGGGCCCATCAAACAAATGCTCTACTAGACTGACTTAAGTTGTACTAGGAAGACAGGCCCTAATAAAAGCTTTTAAAAAGATGATTCATTTTCAGCACGCGCTTTTAAAGGTACCTAATTTTGCTCATGGAAAAATTTTTCGTATCAAAACTCGAACTTCAGGATTCTTGTTCCTCGTCCCAAAAAACATGGGGAAAATCATAATTTCCATATATAATATTCTACTCCACCTTTTGAAGATAGGGGCCATCAAAACTGCTCTATAGATGGACTAGTGAGTTTATTTTTATTTATTTTTTTTTTTTTAGCCCTTATTCCACAGAGTGTTAGAACACCTTCTAAAGCTTTTAAAACAAAGGTCATTTCCCGCTCTTTTAAGGGTATTTTTGGCTCATTTGGAACATATTTATAAATATCAAAGAATCTATACTTCAGATTTTTGATTCCCTCAGTCCCAAAAAAACATATCGGGAAAATCATAATTTCCTGATATTAATCATTTTCTGCATTTACTAGCTTTGCTGAGACTTTAATCCAATTTGAAGGTGCTCACCTGTGAAGAATAAAATTGTTTCTTATCGATCAATCAAGTATGGCCTTTGAAATTCCTCGGATTTTCACAACGTCGTTAGTCGATTCAAGTTTAAGGCTTTTCGACTCAACAGGCCCATTCACTAATACAGAGCCCTAAGGCAAAAATTAACTTTTTCTTTCTCTCGCACTTTTTTATGGATTAGCCTTGAAGTTAATTGTCTCTATCGTGTTGAAAAGTGAGGAGGAGCGAAACCACACAACTCGACGTTTCTTACCAAAGTTCATGTCTTAGCAAGACCCACTAACCCTAGCACCACCTCTCCCCCTCACCTCCCCTACCTTGTCTTCCAAGTTTCCAATCCAAGAGTCTCCATGATTTTGGCAAGAAGCAATATTTTAGGACAGTGTTAAAGAAATAATAAAAACCACCGAACGAAGCCTTTAAATATACACGTCAATCAGTTTAAATAGGAGGTGAATAAAAAAAAACGTTACGGCCCATACAGAAACGGATTCATCTTCAAACCTTGGCGATTTTACGCACTAGTGAAAGAGCAACCGCAAGCACATTTTGAATGAAACCGGTCTCATTGTAAATAAATTCAGAGTTTTTTGGCTAAGAAGAAGTTAATTATTGAAAGACGCGTGTAGGACACATCGGGCGTCGTAAATAATAACAGTAGTTTGTAGCCCGAGACACGCCGAGGTGAAGATTTGTCGCGAATGGCCTCCCTCCAGGCGAGGCCCCCCCCAGTTAGGTCAAGACGCAGGCGGGTCCGATAAGGGGTCCGAAAAAAAGGTCCGTAAATCTTTTCGTATTTACTGAACAACGTTACGTAAGATCCTGGAAAGCAGTGATTGTATTATGGGACACAAACAAATACGCGTCGTACTTCTTCAGGTACTATTCCTTGGATCTTTACAATGCGGCTTAATCTCACTTTCGACGGCCCGTCGCCAGCATGTGCATCTTTTCAGCAAGTAAGGACCATTTATCAGTCGAATGAATGTTTCAAATTTGGGGTGCTGAGAAAACCGCATATATTAACAATCATCTCACAGTCCAAATTTAATTGCAAAAAAAGCCGAGCAAAATAAGATAGAAGTTATTATTATGTAATGGATCAGCCAAGAAAAGTCCCCCCCCCCCCCCCCGACGAAATTTTCGATTGTGTTTTCAGTTTTGCCTCATGAATTTGCTAAATATTAGTTTACGCGAAAAGTCAAGCTATCTAACAATTAATAAAGCTTTAAAGATATGGCACCTAAAAGTTAAGCCTCACCGCAAGCTCTGTAGAGTCAAATAGTTCCTGAAGATATTGAACTTCAAAAAATTCGGGACTTCAAAAGTTTCTTCTGTTTTTGAGCATTCAATGAGGAACTGGACCACTGCCTAAAACTCTTCAAAATATCGAAATTTGACCCATAATTAATTGCATTTGCTAAATAAAATTCCTTTAAAATGAGGACTAGTTCTTGCCTCGTGTACCATAAGTTTTCTCCGTGAGGCTTAAAAATACAAGATAGAAATAGAATTTTTTCGACATACTGGATATATGTTTAACCAAAAAGCTTAAACATTCCGAATCATAATATCGAGGACTGTGGCAAAAATCTTTCCTAAAGTTAATTACCGCTCCTAAATTGCAGTTCGGGACTCGATCGTAAGAGTGGTTCTTTTCCCGTAAGGCTTTCCAAATGTTACTTGAGGGAATTTTCTCTTTTAAAGGACTTTTCTCGTGTTACATCCAATACATTACAGCCAAAAACATGACACTAAAACTGAAATTTCGAAAAAATGAATTATTTTTGAATTAGTCCAATTTCTCATGAACCGTTTGACCTACAGATCTGCGGTATAGGGCAGTAAATTTTAGTAATTTTATAAGCTTTAATTAATGTATATAGAGTGATTTCCGCCTTAAAAACTAAATGTTCAGAAGTTAGGAGGCAAGAAATATGAAAACAAAATCCAAAATTTTGATCGGTTTTTGGCTTGGGGTTTCTTCCTTGGGATACTAGGTGCCATTCTAAAAGAAATAATAGACGTTTTACACACAGAAGGAAAACCGTTTTTCTGTATGTATTATGCCATACGCGCTTTTGTCAACAAATTACACATGCGCTGTTAAACCGTACTACGACGCGGAAAAAAAAAAAAATTTACCGTAACTTAAAAAAAAGCGCTGTAAAATCGACCGATTCTGCGTCCCCCAATGTCAACCGCAATTTGGATGTTAAAAAAAAAACTGTTTAACTCATTCTTAATCTGTGTCAATGACAGAGGTTTGAAGATTTTTTAATCGGAAACAACGCACTTTTTTCGAAGGAATTTTTAGGTATATAGTACTAGGTAAAAGAACTATAAATGACCAAAAAACTGAATTGTCCCCCCCGGTTTTGGATGCATAGTGTTCAGAGATGAAAAAAAAGTACCCTCAACAGCTGAGTGTTTCAGTTCCCTGTTGGCCGATTCGGGACTTGAAATTTTCAGGGATTATTCATCTATGTCCACTTTAGAAGTTCCCGGAAGTGCTAAAATTTCAAAATCAAACCCGAATTTTATAGTCTGTCGGTCTTCTTCCTGAGAGTCTAAGAAAACTTCTAGGATATTCAATGTCAAATATGAACTATAATCCTCAATGCCTCCTTTTTGGACACAGTCCTAGTCTTTAAGAAATGCTCGTTTTATATTCCACCCTTCTCCCAATCGGTCTGATGAAAGCGAAATAGATACAAGGCGCCGGAAAATTTTCATGGATTTAACCTACGCGTAAAAAATGTTATATAATCCCCCATTCTCTTTTAATGAGCCTGTAATAACTTCGGTTATGTTTCGTAAAACAGAGCTGTGAGGTTCGGGATCTTTTTGAGTAGGTATTCGCATCCAATCGATTTACTAGAACACCTTAATCGAGCTCCCTTGAATGTTAGTCAGCGGACGTCCAAAATTAATAAGTTTCGGTAGCCTTTATGGAAGGTGTCAAATTCGGATGTTTTGAAATTCTGAGCGAAATTTCTAAAACAATTTTATAAAACAAATTCAGAAGTGCTTATAAAATTTTCTACAGATTTGATTTACTAAGATTTTTTCTAGGAACAAGGTTTTCGTGAGCTACGAGGCGACAAAAAGCGGATTTTCGAGTTTTTCTAAAGAAAAAATTAAGATTTTAGAAAAGTCGGAAAAAAAAGCAAGGAGAGGGTTTTAAAAATTTCTAGAAAAAATCTTAGTAAATCAAATCTGTAGCAAATTTTATAAGCTTTAATTTTGTTTTTATAAAATTTTTTTAAATTTCAATTTTTGAATGAAATTTGTTTTGAAATTTACCCCCACCCCTGCCTATTTATCGTTAATTGCCTTTTGAGAGATGTTTTCAAAAGGTAATTAAATTCTCTACAACTTTTATTAAGTACACTTTTTTGATTAGATGATGTCTTTCCTCCTTCAGAGGTCAAAATAGAAAACTCCGTTTTTTTCCACCTCGTAGCTCAGATACGTTTGGTCCCACAAAAAATTGTATTAGCTTAAAATTGTAGCAAAATTTAAAAATCTTTAATTGTACTAAAATATTCGCCTACGACTTACGTGTTTTCGAGATATGTGCGAAAAAACGAAAAAAAATATCACCTTAAAAACGCTCCTGACGCAAATGCGAACTCAAATCTCAGAATAGTTGCTGTGTGTTGCGAAGGTGTGAGAAAAAAAAACTGATTTTTTTTTTTGTTTTTTAGAATTTCTGGCGCCGGGAGTGGATTGTGATGGACGCCCTCAAGCTTTGGTAAATTCGTCGACGCCGGGTTTTCGAGCGACTGCATCTGGGAGAGGGAGCGACCGGGACCCATGCCCGGACCCAGACATCAACTATTACCTCTACACTCCTGAGTACGTATCTCATTTGCGAAAAGATAAAAGCTTACCTAACAGAATATTAAGGCGATCCTTAAATTTTTTCCCTGTTCTCAACGCTTTTCAAGTGTCGCGTGATTAAAATCTTAACCTTTTGTTTCTTCCCGTTATATAAAAGAGAGCAAATTTTCTCCTAAGATCATCAGCGTTGGGGCGTGTGTCCTTTCTCCCTATTGCAAATTGAAAAGTTCCCTTTTTTCGAGAACAAGATGTTCAGTCATGTACGACACGTTAAAATACTTCCTTGAATAAAAGTTCTCCTTGAGAAACGAAGATTTCGGACATTAGCAATAGAAAAGGCTCGTATGTCACAATTCGACATTTTATAAAATTTGAAAAATTCGATTTTTTCTTAGTTATTTCCGCTCAAATAAACACGATTGCCAACTAGAATCAAAATTCTAGTACTATCGGCGCGAAATAAAGTGCATCCATTCAGTCTGTGAATAGGGGCCCCTCCATAAAATGAAATAGCGTTTTGACACCTTTAACACCATAGTCTTGATTGGCAGGATTAGTCAAAACTGTGATGTATTTTCTCTTTCATTTGATTAAAATTTAGGGAAGTCTGGAATCAAGGAAGTCTTTATTCTCGTCGAACAGTGTCATTGACTTAAAGGACGGCCAAAACAACACAAAGTCGATTCAGGGCCGCACAAATCGTACAAGCCGACAAAACAAGTGTGGACAAGGACGACCTTTAGCACTCCAAAAACAGTGAAGGGTAAAAAATTGAAAAATTTATGCGTCCCCAAAGCAGAGCCATTCATTGATTAGGAATCGACCTTTCTGCAGCACAGGCTTTTCTTTATCCCCCTCCTTCAAAAATATGCATTAGAAGATTATAACTTTAAGTAATAAAAAAAAGAAACCATTTTCTTGTGTTTTAAGAAGTTGTACTTAAATTACTTTTTTCCCTCTCTTTCCTGGTATACACACTTTTTTATTTATTTTTATAATTTTTTCTAAAAAAACATCCGTCAAAGTGCACAATTGTTAGTTTAACTGTAATAATTTAAAAATAATTGTATTTGATTCCTCTTTGTAAAATAAAAATTTAATTCGTTCAACCAAGTAGCTTCCAATGAGATTATAATGTACGTATAAGTTAGTTCAAAATTGTCCATTAAAACTTTTTTTCCTTAACATCTAATTAGCATAGAGTACGTAATGTCAAGCTCAAATTCGTTAGTTTTAGACGTAATACCTTTGTATAATTGTGTCATTAACGTACTTGTTTAGTAAATGACTGAATTCTGGGTTAATTCAAAGAAAATGGTTTATCACCGTCGTACATAAGTTTTCGAATTCTAACTAAATTGCCTTTGCCACGTTTTCATTGGCTTTTTGACACCAACATTCACCTTAGAAGAAAAAAAAAAAAGATAAATCTTTTACATCGCCATTAAATTTAGTCATGTGAGGGAAAAGCAAGTAAGACATGCTGATAAATTTTGATTCGTGGGCGAGCGGATTTAGGCATGCGGCCCAAGGTCACGGAGCTTCTATAACCGGCCACCGGTTCGCGGTGGGTTCGGTGCTGTACAAGCCTCCCCGAACAACAACTTACTTGGTTTTCCCCCATCCTTCAATTCGTGCACAATATTATCAATTTGATAATATTTTGTTATGAATAAATCTGTATAGTTTTGACTTCCTCTTATATTAAAGTTATATAATAAGTAACAATAAGAAGACCTTCGTTTATTTTTACCTATGTAAGTGCATAGATTATTTATTTACACTCTTTAGTCTTTCAACCTAATTATTTTTGTGATACCTTGTTTTGCTTTTGTTGTAAACTTCCATCTTTGTTAAAAAAGATTATTTTCAAAACCTATTTTTGTCTTCCAGTGAATTTTTTTTGTATTATTTAGAAGGCATGATAATAAAAATTTCTGATTCTTCAGGCTTCTCTGTGGTTAAATTTTTCTTGGTGAAGAAAAAAATGAAGAGTAACCACACTACTACATATTTTTTCAAAATAAGCTGTTTTTCTATATTTTTAAAAATCGATCTTATCGATTTATTTTTTCAAATTCTTAGTCTACCTTAAGAAAAGGACCAGCACAAATAAACAATTTAAAAGATTTGTAATGGGTATTTTTAATTTTACAGTCGAACATCGAAAAACCAGGGCTTTAAAACATCATAGCTACGGTCGTCATAAAAATGTAGCAAATGAAGCCTAAATAGAGAATGGGAAAAAAATTTTTCATTGTATAGCATTAGTTGGTGTATTGTGATTACATAGTTAATTCTATGTCGCCCAGTTCACAGTATTGTACCAATGAGGTAGAAAAGTCAAAATAGTGTACGGTCAACGTATTTTGGCATTTGCCTTTTTTCTCTTTTCTATAATGGCAATTAGATTTAGTTGTATAAACTTTCAAAATTTATTTCACGTTAATAATAAAGAAAACGTCTATTAGGTATTAGAGAAGAAAAAAAAAACTAGATGTAGAAAATGTAGTTAACATTGGAATAAAAAATTGAGTATGCAATGAACGTTTTAAAATTTTGAATAGCTAATGTGATAGATCTTCTCATTTAAATCTGGTAAAGAATAAACAATTCGAATTTATTAAGTTTTGTTTTTTTAATTCTCATATAACCCAGATTCATAACCTGACAACTATAAGTGGGTCCCTATAGGAAATCCCATGGAGATTTCATTTTTTGGTTTTTAACATTGGGAAGGTTTCTCAGGGTTATCAAGCAGGCTACCCAACGCAATTGAAATTGATGTTCTAGGTGGAAGAAATTTCAAATATTTATATTATTCTTCCACCACGGTTTTGGATTTTTATAAATTGTTATTGTATGATTTATTTTGTTCAATTTCAAAGGAAGAAATGAGGGTTTCACTTTGTTATTTTGGTTTAAGGTTAATATGTGAAATAATTGACCTTTACCTTCCCTTTTTGGACCCAAACCGATAAAAAAAATTAAATAAATAAAAGAAGACCACTCAATATTTTACACACACAATTCTCAAAAATTTTTAAAAATGTAAAACTTTCTTGGCCATATCAAAGCGATTTTGTTAATTTATGTGGTTTGTCAAGCCTGACAAAAGAAAAGTCAATTTAAAAATGCTAGGACAATCTTATGACTTGAGTGTACGGCCCCCGGTTTTAGCTATCTCCGAACTTGTATCTCCGGTTGTACTCAAAATTTTTATGTGAAAATTTTTTCATTTTTTTTACTTAAATGGCGATCAACTAGCGTGCTCCTAAAAAATATTTCGCTAGGAGAAAAAATAGAATAATCTTATTCTTCGATTTGCTCCCGAACTTATGAACCGATTTTCGATTTTTTGGTCTCATTTTTTCTATTATTTTTTCAAGATACTCTTAATGGAGTCGAATTTGATTTTTTTAAATTTATACAAGAAATAAAATAAAAAATCTAGAAAAATATTTTTTTGGAGCACATTAGAAGTTCGGCATTTAAAAATCAACGAAATTAAAAAAAAACATTGTTAAAAAATTTTGAGTAGAACCGGAGATAATCGGAGAATACTAAAACCGGGTCCTTTAGTGGCTCTACTTTTTTTTTCTAAATATGAATTCAAAACGAATTAGCAATTATCTGCTTGAAAAATTATGAAATTTCTTTTCAGATTAGAAAAAAATTTATTTTGAGATCGTGTGGGAGCTTCATGGAAAAAAATTTTATTGAGATATTTCAACGATTTGTTTGTCATTCAATAAACTTTCAAATCATTCGTCTTTGTATTTTTTTTCTGTCCGAATTCTTTCAACCAACAAAATACTTTCAATGTCCTAATAGTTGACAACAAAGTAAATAAATTTTTAAAAAACTTTATTTAAAATAATTACAATTTGTTATAATTTATTGAGGACATTCCAGCTTATAAATTAAATAATAAAAATGTCTTTATTCTAGCGAAAACTTTTTTTTATTAAATAAATTATTGTATTCGTGGAGCAAGCGAAATGTTAAAAAACCATTTTTTGAACATTTTCTGTATGATTTCAGTCATTTAATAAGTACCTACGTATTTTTATTTTTTTACCCTTGTACTAAAAAACCTATTTATGTATTATTTATTATTTAATTTTTGTTTAAATTAGGGACACCTAATCCAAAGCTATAAATTATTAAATTATGGAAAAAAAAGGGAAATTTATTTTTGTAAATATTTAATTTTCTCTTTTTCTCCCTAATTTAATCATTTATAATTTCCCCAGGGATCGGGTACTCCCTAATTTCTTTAAAATATCTTTTAAATTATCGAAAACTAATTTATTAAAATATTTGCTTATTTTTTAAGTTCATAAATGTCCAAAAAAAGTTGAATTGTGTAAACATTTCAGGTTAACCATCAAAAGCAATAAAAATTATTTACTGACGTAATTTATATGTACCTAAGCTTCTTAAAACATTAAAAATATATATTGTAAGTATTTATATTTTTGACTTGAAATAACTTTTGTGATCGTCGGTTCATCTGTAAAATATGTTTAAATTGTAATTATATTCTTGTCATTTCGCTCGCTCCGCCAATTCCCCTTTTTTAGGCTTTTCATTGGTTGTAAAAGCTTTTTTAACGAAGAAATGAAGCTGAATTCTAGATGGCTGGGAGCGATATGACGTCCACCTAGGCCCCGCCTGGACCAATAACGTGTAAGTTTACTGAAACCACTATTTTCATAAGTTTGTCATTGGCGGAGCGAGCTTGCTTTTTAATATAAAAAAACTCATTTACATAACGTGATTTGTGAATTTACTAAAATAGCTATCCATTTCTTTTTAGTTGAATTACTATCATTTTTTTCTTCTACCTATTATCTTTTTTTTCGTTACTCCATTTAACTGTAAAATAGCGTTAGATTGCACTTTAGAATATGATGAAATATAAATAAACTTCGTTTGGACTGATATTTTGTTTTTGTTTTCTTTTCAGAAGCACAGAAGATGCGAAAGTCCTGAATCGACGACACACGGCGAAGAGCTAAACGACATTCAAATTAGGCTTCAGTTTACAAGATCACCTTTAATAGATAATTCGAACGAATATTCCTCGAGAGCACCGCAAAGAACGAAGGCGAACGCGTTAGGTGTAAGCTCCGCATCTTTAGTCTCAATTAGTAAACCAAACTCGACTACCTCTTCCAACATGACTGCTTCGGTAGTCGTCAATCTTCCGACGTCATATCCCAATTCTGATATCGAATACGCCTCACCTCCTACACCCTCATCCCCCGCCCAATCAAACGATAAGCAAGAAGTTCGGATCTCATTTTTATAATGTCTGAAATTGAAAAAATATATTATTATTTAAAAAAATTGTTATTTAGATGAAATAGATTATATTATCAAGACATGTGTGCCTATAAAAACTGCATACCAACATATTTTGTACAGGCCAAATATGGCTTCTTAAGTTAGTCCTCTACACATAAAGCTAAAGTTGTGTATTAATAGGTACTTTTTTAATGTTATTGTTGTCTTTGGTTACTTTTTTTGTCAAAGAGATCAAATTTTAAACAAAATTACGAAAAACAGTCTTTTCCTGCTTTCCAATGCTTAAAAATCATTGCACTGATACCTTTTGGCTTGTTAAATTATGCTAGCATGGGAGTTTAAGCATGGGAAAGAAGAACTGGCACAAATTATTTTGTTTCGGTTCAGTATTAGATGGTTACCTATTGTGTACTTAGAAAAAAAAATTAGACTGAAAATTTTTTAAATTTAATTACCTATTTATTTTCATCATTTCTGTCCTTGTGAATTGTTCATTCTAAAAGAACTCGTTCAAGTTTTCACGAATGTTTTACTAACGGTTTCGAGATAATAAAAAGAAAAAAACTATAGGGTCAAAAAATCAAATCTTCATAACCTGCCAACTGACTAGTGGGGTATGGTATTACTTAAGAAGCTTTACAGTTTTTTGGTTTTGATCTAAATTATAGTAAAGTTTAACGTCCAATTCTGTGTTCAGGTGTCTCTAAAATAACGTAAAATTTAAAAAATTAACAAATAATATCACTAAAGGAAGGCTCTTGGACCCAGTCAAGGGTTATCTTCAACTTGCAGGCTCTGGCCATGCCCAAGGATACACCCTAGGTGTCTAGTATCCTTGGCCATGCCTAGAGAATTCAGAATCTTACATAACCTATACATTAGCACCTGATATGTTATCAATACGCTCTAAACAAACTCGATTTAGGCTTGAAATTCTCGACAATTTTCGGCCATGATCATATCATTTTTTACAATTCCTTTTGTATTATAGTGGCATCTAAAACACTGAAACGTTAAATTCTATTAGAATATTAAATTGAAGCTAAAACGAGGAAATTTCTTATGTAAAACCAGTTGTTTAGAGCGTGATGGTGAGGTTTCTTCCAGTTTTCATATGCAGGCTCTGAACTACCCTCTCCTTCATTAGAGAAGAAAAAATTGAAAAAAGCTCGCTTGGAAACCTACAGTTTTTTCTCAGGTGGGCATGTATTCCTACATAAAAACGGTCAATTTCAATTTTTTAAAATTAATGTTCCAAACTTGTAAAATATTTAAAATTTGAACATATAAGAATCTGAAACCGGTCTTTAAAACGTAGGTACTTATTTTCTTTTTGAACGAGTGTTTGTTAACCTTTTTATCATAATTCGACTTTTTTCCCCGTCAATATATTTCAACATTTTTTAGATTGTAAATAGATTCGTTAAAAATTGTGTACTCCATACCTTTTTTGTCATTTTTTTTAGTGCACGTTTGCGTCGGATAGAAAAACCATGATCGAGAGAGCCCTTCCTTGTCCAATTGGTGAAAATTAGACGGGATGTTAGGTTTTGTAGCGCATAAAATTGAAATTCTGTCAAAAATCAACCAAAAATAGTTCAATTTTTTAATTTTCCACCATCGGGCCACAGGAATTTTTTTTTAAATTTGCTTTTCCTAAATTTTGAAACTATTGTATAAATTTCTTGAAAGTTTTTGTTTAAGTGTTAGTTGATATTCTTTCACTGGCCCTTAGCGAATAACACTCCTCCCTCATCCAGCTTACTAGGTAGAATTCCTACCTATAAAAATTTCGATTTTTCTAATATTGTATTTTTAAAATTGTTTTAAAATGTAGAACTTCACTTAAAAAAGAAAAATTTACAAAGTTTATGATATTGCATCAAAAAGACTGTTGAAAATATTATTGTTTGATCTTTAAAAATAAAACATTAAAGAAAATAAATAAAACAGTTAAAAATTATACTAAATGTTATTTTTATTGTGTATGTTCCTCTAATTATCAGAAATGATTTTTTTAATGGATTTCACGTGGGTAAGCATGGCAGCGAGAATGTCGAATTTTTATTTGCAGAGTCCAAATATATTAATTTTTAATTTGAAAAAATCTTTTCGTTTCTAAATATGTATTCGAAGTCATTTTGACTCTGCTTCTAAGTACCTATGTTCGTTCATCTTCCAGAAATGTGGCAGTTTCTGCTACCTCTAGACCATCATGAAAAGGCATTTCTTGGCTTATGTGAGTTAGGTCTTCTGGCTTAAGATATTAGGCCTTCCAACAGTTCGTCGGTCCAGAAAAAGACTGATTTCAGGAGCTTTTCATCTCTTAAGAGGGCCAAACATTTCCTTCCTTATTTGAGGTTTTTTCCTCCAAGATCCATAAACCTTTCAGGGGAACAGAAGCAAGTAAAAAACAGTAAAAAATGACAATTTTATATATCAATCTTAAACTGGACCGACGAGTTCTTTAGCACCACACCTTGAGCCACCTTAAAGAAATGTAGTATTTCTTAAAAAAAAGCAATAATAGTTAAAAGGCAATATAGAAATCGTTAAATCGCAAAATTGTTAAAGTTACTACCTTCCTATTTAGAAAAACGATTGACATTGAAGGCCTATTTCAAATAGCTTGTGGTCATTTGTGATAAGTTATTGATGATAGATGATGACAAAAGTGATGATAGGTTTAGAATGTTAATGTTTGAGAGTCAATAATAATACCTATAATATAATTGTGTGTTCAGAATAGTTGGTACCTATATTTTTAATAGGGCAAAAGCAGTACGAGCTAGTCATAAACAGTAATATGTATATAAATTTATAGATGAAGTGTAAAAAACGAGATTAATGTTTATTGATTGCTGTTTTTTATTTAAAATGCTAATTTTTAGAATCCGACCATCCAGAGGAAATAGAGAGTTTCAGCATGATTTTGCCTATTCTTGATGTTTAGGTTTGTTTTCGTCATTTTAAAGTAGATAAGCTGTTATAATGAAGTAAGGTTTTTATTTTGCTCTAGTGTGGAACTTGTTAACTATATGAGAAGCTGAAACTCTCTATTGCTAAAAAGGCACTTCTAGCGACTGACACTATTTCTAAAAATTCAACCCCATAATTTTTCCATCTTTTTTCATTGCATTTTTTTTAATTAAGCCTTAAATTGATAATAATATTGTACTTAATACTTGAAAATTGTTATTTATCATATTGACATTGAAATTCATTATTCTGTAAATAAAGTTTTCTTTGGTAAAAATTTTGTCTTGATTGAATAAAAATTATAAATAGAAGAAACAAAGTTATACATATTGATTGTAATTGTGTAAAACATAATGTTACTTCTTTTTTTGTTAACTTGGTCATAGTTAATGTATAACTATATATATTTTATATTACCATCTATTAGGTATGTTGAGGAATTTCCTTTTTTTATTAAGAACCAACTTCGATCCAGGGTTTTATTCAAGGTTTTTACCAAAACGAAGAATGCCCATTGAAAAATTACGAAATAGAATTCGATCTCACGAATGAGTTATGGTGGTTTATGTTGTATTTTTGAAGATTTTAATGTACCTACAAGTATTTACTTGCAAAAACATTGTTTTCTGAATAAAAGTCTAAAGCTACGTTGTAATTTTATTGTCCTTTATTGACAATTTCAATGAGTGGAGACCAAAAAGACAGGTTATAATAAATAGTAAATCACGAGTCGAAAGGATCAAAAATCAAGCTAAAAAGGACCTTGTTTTTGTGCAAAAACAACGAAAACTAGCTAAAAAGGGCCCCTAGTGTCCAAAAAGGATCAAAAATCAAGCTCAAAATCCTCTAGTGTCCAATAAGGATCAAAAATCAAGCTAAAAATGAGCTTTTTTTGGTTCTAAAGGAACAAAATCTAGCTAAAAGGGCCCCTAGTGTCCAAAAAGGATTAAAAAAATCAAGCTAAAAAGCCTCTAGTGTCCAAAAAGGATCAAAAATCTAGCTAAAAAGGGCCTTTTTTGTGAAAAAGTAACGAAACCTAGCTAAACGTGCCCCTTGTGTCCATAAAGGATCAAAAATCTAGCTAAAAAGGGCCTTTTTTGTGAAAAAGTAACGAAACCTAGCTAAACGTGCCCCTTGTGTCCATAAAGGATCAGAAATTAAGCTAAAAAGGCCTGTCCCTTGCGAACGAAGGTTGAAATATCAAGCTAATAAGGGCATCTAGTGTCTAAAAAGGATCAAAAATCAAGCTATAAAGGCCTTTTTTGTAGTAAGGGACAAAATCTAGCTAAAAGGGTCTCTAGTGTCCAAAAAGGATCAAAAATCAAGCTAAAAAATGGCTTTTTTATTGTTCAAAAGGAACAAACTAGCTAAACGGGCCCCTAGTGTCCAAAAAGGATCAAAAATCAAGATAAAAAGGGCCTTTTTTGTGCAAAAGTAACAAAATCTTGATAAACGAGCCCCTAGTGTCCAAAAAGGATCAAA
Organism: Orius laevigatus; assembly: GCA_018703685.1. NCBI lineage: Eukaryota > Metazoa > Arthropoda > Insecta > Hemiptera > Anthocoridae > Orius > Orius laevigatus. Next base: position 14,707 of record JAGWEN010001382.1, on the reverse strand, counting down.
AATCAAGCTAAAAAGGGCCTTTTTTGTGCAAAAGTAACAAAATCTAGCTAAAAGGGTCCCTAGTTTCCAAAAAGAATCAAAAATCAAGCAAAAAAGGCCCTTTTTTTTGTGAAAATGGAACAAAATTTAGATAAAAGGCCCCTAGTGCCCACAAAGGTTTAAAAATCAAGCTAATAAGGGCATTTAGTCTAAAAAGGATCTAAAATCAAGCTATAAAGGGCCTTTTTTGTAGTAAAGGAACAAAATCTAGCTAAAGGGTCCCTAGTTTCTTAAAAATGCATCAAAAATCAAGCTTAAAGGGCTCTCGACAAAATATAGTCAAAATGGCTCCTCGTATCCAAAAAAGATCAAAAACCAAACTAAAAAGGTCCCCTAATGTTCAAAAGGGAGTAGTTCACCAGTTTATACTTATGACGTCACAGACTAAAAATGGACGCCCAATGATTCCTCCATAGAAGACGACGACCTTATAACAGCTGTCACACAGATTATCTATATATATAATACAGATGGCGGTCTCCCCAAGTAAAAAAGGTCGCCTAAAGTGCAGATTTTAGAACATAGGGTGCTGGTGTCGACTCCCCCCGGAAATCCCCTACCCTACCCCAACCTATCCCTACCATGACCACAGAAGAGAGATAGACTGTCTGTCTCTCTTGTGTGCTATGACTTCTTTTCTTTATGAATGACGACACTAGCGCTTTGGCGCTTGGGTCTCCAACTTTTGAACTAAAACGGGAAACTTTTCCTATCCATTGACTCCTTCCCCCCTGAGCTGTCATTCGGATCGGAGGGGCGAAAACGGAGAAGCCCAACGTCGGATTCCAACTATAACTTCAAAGTACGACGCATGTACAAACAATATGTGTAATTCTCCCTGAGTGTTCCTAGAACCCCGAATTTTTATTTATTTTCCAACTTGACAAAATTTTCCGATTCAATTTCATCACGTGTCCCCCATTCTTCACCCTTCGGGATAGCCTTTTGACAGTTCCCTTCAATTTCTTCGCTTTTTTTTCTCTTTCCATCTCGCCGTCATTTTACTGGTAGACGTGGAACTCCGGGTAATAGATAACACAAACTTTTTTTTCTTACTTTTCGCTATTTTTTCTTCCTAAATTATATAAAATAAAATGAAGTACGTAGTGAACAACTTCCAATGTTTTATTTCATTTGACGTCTCCCTTCCGTTCTCCGCTTGACAGTGACATTGTCATTTTGATTGAAAATCGTAAAATATTTTTCCCCCCTCGAAATCCTCGCCGCGTTTCTCCTCGAAAATGGGCGAATCGAAATCTCACGCCGAACCCGAAATGAAAGGATGGCTCCTCAAATGGACCAATTACTTGAAAGGATATCAGCGGCGATGGTTCGTCTTGGAAAATGGAACTCTTTCCTATTACCGGTAAGCGGATTTTTCTATCATTCAGGTTCCATAGAATCAGAACATATTATGTAACCAACATATTTCATATAATAGAGCTATTGAGTACCAATCAAGGAATCCTTCTAACTATTCGACAATTTTTGAAACTCAATTATTTTACGTGTTGAATGCGACCTTGACAAATGTGTGACAGCGTATCTTCTTTTTTATTGGCACAAAAAGTTTCCAAAAGTTGGTCATAGAGGTGGAGCTTATTTTGATGTTGGGAACAATAGTGAAGTCCCTAGTGTACTTGGAAGCCTGTAAATGGGATGGGAAGAAAAGTGAGGAACCTCCTTTCAGTTATTTAGGATCTCCTGGATATCTCATCTTAGTTAAAAATCTACTTTTTAGTTCCTCAAAGGTTGATTTCTTATCATTTATCATCTTCATAATCATGGCACTGTCAAAATTGTCTGATGATGGTTGTCTGACACTAAGATTTTTTTTCCCCTTTAAATCAACACGTTTTATTAATTGCTGTTAAAAAGTGCAATATCAATAGGTAGGCAATTTTTTTAAATCAATTTATCGGATGAGGGAGTGTTTCGGCCTCTTTTTCATTGGATAAGGGGTTTTTATTTGTTATTGGATTAGGGAATTTTCAACCCCTGTGATTGGTTTAGGGTTTATAGGCCTTTTTCATCGGATTGGGGTTTTTAGGCTCTCCTATTCATCGGATTAGGGTTTTTAGGCCTCCTTTTCGTTGGAGTAGGGTTTTTAGGCCTCTTTTTCATCAGATTGGGGTTTTTAGGCTCTCCTATTCATCGGATTAGGGTTTTTAGGCCTCCTTTTCGTTGGAGTAGGGTTTTTAGGCCTCCTTTTCGTTGGAGTAGGGTTTTTAGGCCTCCTTTTCGTTGGAGTAGGGTTTTTAGGCCTCCTTTTCGTTGGAGTAGGGTTTTTAGGCCTCCTTTTCGTTGGAGTAGGGTTTTTAGGCCTCTTTTTCAACAGATTGGGGTTTTTAGGCTCTCCTATTCATCGGATTAGGGTTTTTAGGCCTCATTTTCGTTGGAGTAGGGTTTTTAGGCCTCCTTTTTGTTGGAGTAGGGTTTTTAGGCCTCCTTTTCATTGGATTAGGGTTTTTAGGCCTCATTTTCGTTGGAGTAGGGTTTTTAGGCCTCTTTTTCATCGGGTTGGGGTTTTTAGGCTCTCCTATTCATCGGATTAGGGTTTTTAGGCCTCCTTTTCGTTGGAGTAGGGTTTTTAGGCCTCTTTTTCATCGGATTGGGGTTTTTAGGCTCTCCTATTCATCGGATTAGGGTTTTTATCCATCCTTTTCGTTGGAGTAGGGTTTTTAGGCCTCCTTTTCGTTGGAGTAGGGTTTTTAGGCCTCTTTTTCATCGGATTGGGGTTTTTAGGCCTCCTATTCATCGGATTGGGGTTTTTAGGCCTCTTTTTCATTTTACTATTGATTTAAGACCTCTTTTTCATTGGATTAGGGTTTTTAGTCCTCTTTTCCACTGGGGTAGGGTTTTTAGGCCTCTTTTCCATTGGGGTAGAGTTTTTAGGCCTCTTTTTCATTGGATTATGGTTTTTATGCCTCTTTTCACCGGATTAGGGTTTTAGGCCTCTTTTCCATTGGGGTAGTGTTTTTAGGCCTCCTTTTCATTGGATTAGGGTTTTTTGGCCTCTTTTTCATCGGATTAGGGTTTTAGACCTCCTTTTCATTGCATTAGGGTTTTTACGCCTCGTTTTCACCGGTTTAGGGTTTTAGGCCTCTTTTCCATTGGGGTAGTGTTTTTAGGCCTTTTTTCCCGCACATTTGATTAGGGTTTTTAGGCCTCTTTTTCACCGGATTAGGGTTTTAGGCCTCTTTTTCAATGGGTTAGGTTTTTAGGCCTCTTTTTCAATGGATTAGGGTTTTTAGGCTTCTTTTCCATTGAGGTAGTGTTTTTAGGCCTTTCCCCTCATTGGATTAATGTTTTTAGGCCTTTCCCAGATTGGATTAGGGTTTTTAGGCCTTCCCCAGATTGGATTAGGGTTTTTAGGCCTCTTTTAAATTGAGGTAGTGTTTTTAGGCCTCTTTTTTATTTGATTAGGGTTTTAGGCCTCTTTTTCAATGGAATAGGGTTTTTAAGCCTCTTTTTCATTGTATTAGGGTTTTTAGGCCTCTTTTCCATTGTAATAGGGTTTTTAGGCCTTTCCGAGATTGGATTAGGGTTTTTAGGCCTTCCCCATATGGGATTAGGGTTTTTAGGCCTCTTTTAAATTGAGGTAGTGTTTTTAGGCCTCTTTTTTATTTGATTTGGGTTTTCTGTCTTCTTTTTCATGGGATTGGGATTTTAGGCCTCTTTTTCAATGGATTAGGGTTTTTAGGCCTCTTTTAAATTGAGGTAGTGTTATTAGGCCTCTTTTTTATTTGATTAAGGTTTTCTGGCTGCTTTTTCATGGGATTGGGATTTTAGGCCTCTTTTTCAATGGATTAGGGTTTTTGGCCTCTTTTTCAATGGATTGGGGTTTTAGGCCTCTTTTTCAATGGATTAGGGTTTTTAGGCCTCTTTTTCAATGGATTAGGGTTTTTAGGCCTCTTTTAAATTGAGGTAGTGTTATTAGGCCTCTTTTTTATTTGATTAAGGTTTTCTGGCTGCTTTTTCATGGGATTGGGATTTTAGGCCTCTTTTTCAATGGATTAGGGTTTTTAGGCCTCTTTTTCATTGGATTAGGGTTTTAGGCCTCTTTTTCAATGGATTAGGGCTTTTAGGCCTCTTTTTCAATGGATTAGGGTTTTAGGCCTCTTTTTAAATTGATTAAGGCTTTTAGGCCTCTTTTCTATTGAGTTAGTGTTTTTAGGCCTCTTTTTTATTTGATTAGGGTTTTCTGGCCTCTTTTTCATTGTATTAGGGTTTTTAGGCCTCTTTTCCATTGTAATCGGGTTTTTAGGCCTTTCCTCTCATTGGATTAACGTTTTTAGGCCTTTTCCTGATTGGATTAGGGTTTTTAGGCCTCCTTTGCATTGGAGTAGGGTTTTTAGGCCCCCTTTTCACCGGATTAGGGTTTCAGGCCTCTTATTCATTCGATTAGGGGTTTGTAATCCTTTTTTCCCCCTTGGATTAATTGGTTTGCAAGCCTCTTTTTTCATTGTAGTAAGGTTTTTAGGCCTCTTTTTTATTGGTTTAGGGGTTTGTAACCCTCTTTTTCATTTTTTATGAGTTTTTAAGCCTTTTTATTCAATATGGGGTTCAATTATGGGTTGGATTAGGTAGTTCAAACTCAAAGATGGTGGAGTGACTGATGCAACTGTACTTAAAAAATTGGCAACTCAAATTTTATGCGAAAAAATTCACTTTAGGCTGACATTTTCATTGCTGTCATATGAATAGTTCGAATGTAAAACTTAAAAAAATTCATTTTTCCTCTCCAGGTTGTGGGTCAGCCGCGGTGCTCTCTAATCACAGAATTCTAATTTTCAGTAATCGATTTTAATTTTTTCAGGAAACCTTTTAAATTGTGTTACTGCAAGAATCTTTGCACCTTTTCTAAGCGTAGACATCGTTGCACAGGGTAAATGTTAATTATTCTTGTGCCAGTGCCTTAAATGTGTTCGTCCCGTCTTAAGAAAACAAAATATTCCAACAAAATATCATCTTTTTCGTAACTACTCATATAATCCCCTCCATTTCATATTCTAAAATATTGTATTTTGACAGCAATATTTAGCACAATTTTGCTTTATGCTATCATTAATAGCTTCTTACTGCATTTTGGCACTGATTTTGTTTGAAAAAGAGGTTTTAGAGGATTTTGGCTTGACCCACGACTTAGGAATATTCTTTCTTTCATGTTTGTGTTGCCATTTACAAACTTATTTCTGTTTTTTTCAGATTTGAGAGAATTTTTTGTGAAATATTTGATTCGATTGTTTTTTTGCAGTAATCAGGCGGAGATGTCGCACACCTGCCGTGGGACAATAAGCTTGCAAGGTGCCTTAATTCAAACTGAAGATTCCCTTATGTTTGTGATTTCCAATGGAGCGACACATACATTTCATATAAAAGCGACGACCGAGGTCGACAGGCAGAAATGGGTCACTGCTTTAGAACTTGCGAAATCGAAAGCGCAACGGGCTATCGAATCAGGTCTGCTGGTTTCAAAATAATGAGTCTGGAATGATTTTTTTTAGAAGAAGAGGAAGAAGACTTTGAAGGAGGCAACAAATGCGAGTTTGTCTCAGCACTTAAAGACCTTTCTGGCCATTTAAAGATCATAGAATCGAGCAACGAACTTATTGTTAAGCATGCCAATTCATTATTGAGGTCGCTAACCGAACTTGAGAGTGTAGACTCTTCCGTAGACGTCTCCAATAAATTAAAGACGATTAATGAAAAAGCTTCTTTATTCCGCATCGCTTCTAATGCCATGGTCAACGTAAGTTAAACTATTTTACTTCTTTTTTTTTAATTTTATTTTTTAGGCGTGTTCGGACTATTATGATTTTGCACAAACTCAAAGTAGAAAGTGGCAAAAAGCGCTTCTGTATGAGAGAAGCCAAAAGAAAAGACTTGAAGAAATGGTCGAGCAGCTGGCAAAGCAGCATTCCGTTTTGGAGCAAGAAGCTAAAGATCATCGACTTCCTAAAAGTAGGTTTGAATTTGGTGATAATTTGTGAAAATGGGACCAATTTCACTTAAACACATTATAATTACCTAATTTGTTAATTAAATAATTAATTTAAACAAAAATTTTTTCAATCATAACTTTAATTTGGTGATAATTTTATGAAAATGGGACTAATTTCACTCAAACACATAATTACCTAATTAGTTAATTAATTAATTAAATAATTTTTGAGAATTTTTTTTTCAATCATAACTTTAATTTGGTGATAATTTTATGAAAATGGGACTAATTTCACTCAAACTCAATATAATTACCTAATTAGTTAATTAATTAATTAATTTTTGAATTTTTTTTTGCAATCATAACTTGAATTTGGTGATAATTTTATGAAAATGGGAAAATTAAGTTAATTAGTCATAATTACCTAATTACATAATTAATTACCAAATTAGTTAATGAAATTTAATCGGGATCACGTGAAGATTATTTGGTTAAAATTTGGAGAAGATCGGACCGGTAGAAAGCCCGTAGCACATTTTTGCAAACTTTAGACAGACATATCTCCGCCATTTTGTCGAATTTCAAAAATCGCTCTCGTCACTTTCAAGATAACCACGAAAGAAAGATTGTGTGAAAATCGGATGAAAATTGTGGTCGTGAAGTGTTCCGGAAAAAAAAGGCGACGGACGGCCGGCACCACAGACAAAGTCATGTCCGACAAAGATCAAAAGTCAGTTTGACCCTAGGGGGTCTGGAAGACCCTTCCCCAAAAACCCGAATCCGACGGTATTACAATAACTTCTCTTTGAGAAAGTTAAAACTCTGGCTCCGTGGCCGAGTGGACTGAGGCAGCCCATATCTCAAGGTCCCTCAAACTTCTGAAATTCGCATATTCCTCATTGCTTATTTTTTTAAATAAGTTCATATTTCTAATTTTAGCTTTAAATATTGACATTTTCTTCAAGGACAAGTATGAATCACTAAAAAGTGAATCAGGCTTTTTATACCCGACGATTTATCAGAGATTTCAAATTCCGATTTATAGCAAACCTATTCATATTTAAGGATGAGTAAGATTATATAATATTGGGGGGAGGGAGAACTTATGGAGGGGAGAACTGTTTTCTCTGCCCTGATTTGCCTATAGTGAATATACCTTGACAGAAAAAATGAAAAAAAGTAAAAAATTAATGGTTTTTTTAGTGTTCCAACAATAGAACTAATCATCTTTTTCGATTTCTAGATTCAAGCCGAAGTCTACCATCTGATGATGAAGATGGAACGGAGTTTTATGAATGCGAGGATCAATCAATGGGTTCATCAGACTCAAACATCATAAAGCTTCCTTTGAATATGACCGGTGTTAACAGAGAGGTGCTGCATAATTTTTTAAATTTTTTATACTTTTTTTTAGTTTTCAAAATCGTCTCATCCTGATGATGCATCTGGTTCGAGTAGTGGGGCTGAAGAAGACCTCGCAGATCCCGATATCGTTTCTGCGACTGAATCGCTTTCAGATTTGCCGAGCACATCCTCACCATCTCCCACGAATGCACCGTCTGGAGCTCTCGGGAACCACGTCCATTCCAAAAAGTCTGAAGCACAATCCAAAAATGCTCTCGAGAATGATGTCCATCAAGAAAAACCGAGTTTAAATTCGACTTCTAGTTCAAATCAGGTATTTGCTGGTTAAATACGTGCCAAGGTTGCCCAACATGTATTATCACTAGTTATCAGTACGATCTTCTGCCTTTGAGGATGAACGTCAGAAGATCTTACTGATAGTCTATGGTTGGGCATCCTTCTCTTATCACATGTGTATTAACTGAAATGTTTTCGCAGGTTTCTTTACTTGATTCCACAAAACGAGTGAGACGAAAGAGAGTTCCTGATAAACCAAATTATCCTCTAAATCTTTGGAGTATAATGAAAAACTGTATAGGGAAAGAGCTTTCAAAAATCCCCATGCCTGTAAGTGAATAAATTTTTTTTATAATTATTTAACTAATAAAAATATATATATATATATATATATATTTTAACTTGTTAATTAATTATTTAACTTTTTTCTATTTCAAGGTGAACTTTTCCGAACCGTTGTCCATGTTGCAAAGATTGACTGAAGATTATGAGTATTCGCACATCTTAGATCATGCGGCGTCGTTGGCGGATGACCTTGAGCAGCTTGCATATGTAGCGGCGTTTACGGTTTCGTCATATTCGACGACTTCGAATAGGACAGGAAAGCCGTTTAACCCGCTTTTGGGCGAGACCTACGAATGCGACCGATCAGACGATATGGGCTGGAAAGCGATTTCCGAAATGGTCTCTCACCACCCGCCTATGGTCGCTCAGCATTGCGAAGGGAAAAACTGGAGGTGCTGGCAAGAGTTTACCATGGCATCCAAATTCAGAGGCAAATACCTTCAAGTCATCCCTTTAGGAATAGCTCATTTAGAATTCGACTCCGGCAACCATTATACTTGGCGTAAAGTTACTACAACCGTTCACAATATCATCGTCGGGAAACTCTGGGTCGACCAGCATGGCGACATGGATATCAAGAACTGGAAAACTGGACACACTTGTCGTCTTCAATATATACCGTATAGTTATTTTAATCGAGACGTTCAAAGAAAGGTATATCTTTCATAAATTCAATTTTGTTTTATTTTTTTCGTTGTCAAGGTTACTGGAGTTGTATTAGACGAGAATAATACCGCTCATTGGGCCATCCGTGGAACTTGGGATAGCAAAATAGAAATAGCTCCTATCATCGGCAAAGCAGAATCTGAATCAGCACATCAAAAAGGTCCCTTCAAATTGGCATGGCAACGAAATGATCCTTTGTACGTATTTAGTTTTATTTATTAAGTAGCGAAATAGGGTCAAAAAATTTGCCCTGAACCTCAAAATTGCAAAAGTTTGGCACTTTTTTTGCATATATCTCAAAAAATATGCGTTTTAGCGATTTGACCACTTAGTACAAAATTAAAGCTTATTAAATTTACTAAAAATCCATTTTTATTATTTGTCCGATTCGGACCATCCGTTTGGAAGATATTTGGTTTCATAATCGTTTTTAGGCCCGATTGCGAAAAGTTCTACAACTTTACATTACTCGCGTGTCAATTGAATGAAAAGGAGCCTGATGTAGCCCCGACTGATTCTCGCTTCCGCCCTGACCAGCGATTAATGGAAGAGGGCGAATGGGATCAGGCGAATCAAGTGAAGATCAAACTGGAAGAAAAACAGCGAGCGGCACGCCGAAAGAAAGAAGCCTCTGCAGAAGAAACCGGTTTGAAGATTCCTTAATTTTTTTGTTATATTATCGTCTTTTTCAGGGCAACCTTATCAGCAATATGAACCAATCTGGTTTAAAAAAGAGACGGATCCTTATACAGGAAAGACGACGCACGTAACTAATGATAAGTACTGGGAGTGCAAAAAATCCGGAGACTGGTCAATGTGCCCGAGCATCTTTTTGGCATAGACGTACTTAATCACTTATTAACCGTGATCATTAAAATGTGCTCTCGCTTCTGTTAAATTAACGCAAATTTGCAATTTGTTAGTATTTTTTTTCGTTTTCTCTCTTCTGTTCTCTGTCTTATTTCTATTCTAAAATAAAAACGTAATTGCTGTTACCACAAATTTGACTCATTGGAATGAACAAAATGCCTATTTTAGTCGTAATTAAAAGAAAAATTATTATAATACCTATTAAATTTAGATTTGTTAAATAGGTATTGAAAATATTTGTTTGTTATCACTTAAAATGTAAATAAAGTTCATAATTATTATTATATTGTTTATAATAAAATTAATATTGTTGTTAGGCATCCATCATTAAAAAGATTTATCAAGTACAATAAATCTGAAGTCTTTATAAAGATTTTTTTTTTCCTTTTAACCTCTCCAATCTTCCATACTTCAGTGACCTCTAGTGGCAGCCATTAGAAAATACGAATTTTTCAAAATGGACTGTATCGAAATCGAATGTAAGTGAATTTGGGGAGCCAAGCCTCTGAAAAGTGATAAAAAAAAGGTTTGTTTTTGTTCCTAGTTGGTTTTTTGAATGAAAATTGACAACTTTTAAACTCTTTTATAATTTAATTCAGTCGAATTCGAATGTTTAGAAATAACACATGCAATACATAAAATATAATATGTATTTTCATTTACAGATTGTGCGAAAACATAAATCCTACATAATAATTTACAACGAATGGGCCACATCTAAATCAATGATGTGAAAGAAAGACATTATTTGGTCTGATATACATAGGGGAATGAATGTGAAGCAGTCGAATTATTCACATTTCTTCAGGGAGGGGGTTTATTTTTCAGTGGATGAAGAAGGAGATAACCCTTGGTGCCCTGAAAACGGTGAGAGTATGTCGGGAGATGAAGGAAACACTCCGGGAGATTGAGAGGAACATTCGGAGGCAGTAGGACTAGGAACGGAGTCGCTATTTGGCGTGAATGATATGCCAGCGGTCGAAGGCACTACGCCTGTTGAGCTATCTAATTTCGACGGATTCGAATCGACAGGGCAAGAATGTATTCGCGATCTCAGGCTGCTATTCGTCGCCGCTACGGAACAAGTGACGTCCGGGCTGGATGAGAACGTCATTTCGGGCTTTTCAGATTTCAGGCGTATGTTCGAAGGCACTAAACTTACAGACGACGATAATATCTTCCCTGCAAGATTATTCAATGAACTTGTCGAAACTACTGTACGGATGCTGGTAGTCGTTGCGCTGATAGAAACAGGAGATATTACAGAGACGTCGATTCCTCCGGTGCTGCTTCCTCCTGAGCAGATAGTGGACGTTGATGATAAATCACAAATTAACGGTTCTTCACCACTTTTGCACAAATTGTTTTTGATGTTTCTCAAACCACTGACGAAACCGCTCGAAACTTTCCTCTGCATGCTGTTAATAGAATAACTTCGACGACGAGGGACTAGATTCGTTCCTTTTTGAATTTCCAAAGATCTTGTACTTGATAGATGGATTGGTCTTTTGGTTTCATGCGCGTGGTGGTCGTAGCTCCTTCTTCTGAGTAGGAAGTCGGGGTGACGTGAAGAGTCGATGCTTGCTGCTCGCTTTCTTCCAGATTTTCGTTTTTCGAGCTCTTCAGCGAGCATTTGGACTTCCCAATTGTAGTGGTATTTGCTTCTTAATTCTTCATCGACTTCATCCTCGCCTTCTACTTGGTTTTCGTCTTCCTGAGCAGTGCCGTCTTCGCCTCCTGATGAGGTATCCGAGCTGCCAACTTCCACAGAGACGTATTCTCGTTTTGGAAGCGAAAATGCTTCATCTTCCGAATGATCAATAGAGACGTTATCTGACGACAATCTGCTGTGCAAGTCTGAATCTTCTTGGTCTGTTTCATCCAGTAAATTTTCAGAGGCAGGAAGAATAGTATCAGTCGATCCAGCCCTCTGTAAAATTAACATAAATTTTTTCTACTTTGGTTATATTCTACTCACCAAAAACGGATGATCTCCACAGTCATAGCTCGTAGAATCAGAATTACCTTTACCATCAGGTCCTGTACACTGCAAAGAAAAGTTATAAGATCGATTTTCTGCCAGAGTTTTGACCAGACGAAAAAAAGTATCCAAGTAAACCCCCCCTAATTTTGAGCGAGGAATCGATTGGGATCAACAACTTTTGGATCTGACGTACAGGATGCTCTAGAACGACCCTAACTTCGTTATTTATATCCGAATCTTGTGTTTTGACAAAAGAAATCGATTTTACGCTTGATTTCCAATAACTTTTAGAAAATTTTTTCGATAGGACCAAGCGTTCGGGCGTACATCCTTAAGTGGTACAGTATTGGTAACTCCCTAACGTTTGGTCCTATCAAAAAAATAATTTAAGTAAAAGTTACCGGAAATCAAATGTAGAATCGATTTCTTTTGTCAAAACAGGGTTTGTATTTAAAATAACAAAGTTATGGTCGTTCCCTGTCGTCGGATCCAAAAGTTAACTATGCCAATCGATTCCTTGCTTAAAATTGAGGGGGGTTTACTTTGATACTTTTTTTCGTCGGGTCAAAAGTTTGTCAGATAATCCGCTTTTTTACCTCTAATTCTTGTATCCTAGTTTGTAGACTAGATATTGTGTTGTCTCTCTTTCTAACCTCAACTTCTAGGTTGTGAAAAAAATCTACGTATTTACACTCAATTGCATCCTGAAAAACGAATATTGCATTTTGCTGGGAAATTGATATAACTTACCAAATGCCCTTCGACTATGTCCCTTATTTGCCCAAATAAATCTCCAACATAAGGCATATTCGCTTGTTTTTGTTGAGCATCGATATCAGTGAAGCTACGATTACTTGTATGTTCAATAACTAAGGCAGGCATCGAAAAGTCGGTTTGGTATTTCGAAAGGTTCTCGATTCCTTCAAGAGGAAGCGACCTCGATGAGGACGGAGTGTTGTAAAGTTTCGGAATTTCGCTCCCGCTTAAAAGAACGGTTTCCGACGTCGTATCTGTCATAATATTCACCGAGCCGTCCATCACTTGAGCATTGATTATCGCCTCTGGATTTTGATTCGGCTCGGCGATTTCACTGGGAAGAAAAACGCCATTGCTGGTCGGTGTCAAACTGCTCGAAGTCGACGAAGAATGTAACGCCACTCGATTAAAAGTAACGCTTTTCGTCAGCTTGCTATGTCTAGCTGCATACCCTTCTATCGTTTGTGCTCTCATAAGTTTTTTGATATCTGTCAAAGAAGGAGATGAATAGCTCGCCGAATTGTCTGTTTCTTCACTGCTTCCTAACGCCCCAACCATCGATCCTGATGACAATTTCTTCAATATACTCTTCAAATTTTTCCTTTCTACCGTTTCATTGCTTTCCGGTGAGCTTAACTGTTGAGATAGCCTATTTTCACTTTTCATTTTCGGTTCCATTTCGTTTTCGTCAAGAGATGAAGCCTTTCGCAATAGTATGTCACTGCGTTTCGCTTTTTGGACTTCTTTACATGTCTTGACAGTGAATTCGCTTGGGACAGACTCAGAACTATTTTCACTATGAGAGCGACTCAGAGGAGGTTCACTCAACCTCTGCCTTTCGTTCAATATTTCAAGCTTTTTGACGAACGGAAGTCCTCCATATTCTGGAGACAAATCATCTATAGACTTATACTCTTTGGTTTTAGCTTTAACTCTAAAAGAATCGACATTTTGAGCATTGTCTTGAGCAGAGGTCGACAATCTTCTAGTATTTTCAGGAGCAGAAGGTAATTTTGAAGATTCTTCCTCTTCAGGTTTACATTCATCTTGGCTTTTCGACGGTTCGTCTAAAGAGTAGGGCTGAGTTATCGCTTTTTTGATCATCAACCAGGATTCGTCGCTTTTTTGCACCTGATCTGATTCTGAACTTGTATCTCGTTTTAATTCTTTGGCGTCTTTGGGTGCATCTTTTTTCTTTGGCGTCTTTATTCTGTGGGACGGGAGTTGTAATTGAGTTCGAACTGTTGAAGCGAATGATTTGGGATGAGCCTTTTCTTCTTCTTTTTCTTCCTTTTGCTTCAACATCAAGGTGCGCTGCAGTAAAGATTTTGATGAAGGGACTTCTTTTTCTGCAGGAGCATCAATAACGCTTTCTTTCTGAGCCTCTTCTTGCTTTTCTTTTTCCTTCAACATCTTCAAACGCTGCAGCAAAGGTAATCCTGCGCCTATCACCGGTGGCGAAGGAGGTTTCTCTTCTTCGTATGAATTTTCATCGTTGACTCGCTGCATCCTTCGCAGTCTTCCTTTAAAAGGAGTCACCGGCTCTTTTTCACTCGTCAAAGGCTCTAGCTCTAAATCCTCTTGGTTTTTTCTAAAAAACATCCTAAGTAATAAATTTCAAATATTGAATATGTCACCTTTTGGCTCTACTGCCCAATTTAAAAACGGACTTGAAACCTTTTACGTCTGCTTTGATTTTCTCGACTATTGTCAAGTTAGGCGGTGGCGGAGGAGGCGACTCAGGCTTGGCCACCACAGCAGAAACCTTCCTTTCTCGTCTTTTCACTAGACAAAAGAACAAAATGTAGTGTTTTTCCAATATACGATTTAAAACAAGGATTTCAAATGCAAAATTCATTTTCTAAAGCAATACTTCGTATTTTCTAAAACGTTTTTAGAAATATTGTACCTTCGGTAGGTGACTTGATACTTCTTCCGGGAGGTGAAGTTGGCCTTGAGCGTCCTTAGCCATGGGTCGCATGCCTAAATCCGCTCGGCCAAGAACCGCTCACGTCCCGGACTTAGACAACTTCAAACATTTCTACATGAAGGTGTACACAAAATAAGAATAATGAGGCTATTGCATGCATGGTTGTAGAATGTACTAAAGAATATTTTACAAATATATATACCAAGGAGTTATTTACTATCGAAATATTAGTGTGAGTAATATTCATTGGGTACTTAGGAGGAAAATTAAAAATTTACTCTAACCCACCAACTATATCACTACTGCGTAGACCACTTTCGAGTATACACTCATCTTGACTCCCTAATTTTAAAATTATAAAAAAAAAGGTTAATCAAGGTTGACAGCAAAATTTGGACCTAAAAAAAGTTGGCTTTTAATTTTTTTGGATGAACAAAAGTTTAAATTTTAACATTTTTTGAGAGTTCTTTCGCCTGGGTCGATTCTGCCTGTCGATATAATTTCGCTTTCTTTGGGAACGCGTATTTAAGAA